>CBVK0103038862.1:0-23795 GCA_900067695.1 Picea abies | reverse complement strand
ATGTTGTTACCCATAGAAGACAAAGAGAAAAAGAGAGAAGCTAGTTCAAGCATACTTCTCGTGAGTGGGAAGGAAATCTTGAAAGAAGTCAAGAAGGAAAAGGAAATGTGGTTTGTTGTAGTGAGGAAGCCTAGAGTTATCCTTACAAATACTTATGTGGAATATTTACCTATAGAAATCGAAGAACTGTTAGAAACCTTTGATGATATAATAGTGGATGAGTTACCACACTCATTGCCACCCATTAGGAGTATAAGCCATCATATTGACCTTATTCCAGGAGCTAGTTTACCAAACAAAGAAGCTTATAAGTTGACACCTAGAGAGACTGAGGCGGTAAAGAATCAAGTCGGGGAGTTCTTGGATAAAGGTTTAGTCAGGGAAATCCTAATCCCATGTGCAGTACTGATTGTGCTAAGTACAAAGAAAGATGGGGTATGGAGGATGTGTATAGATTCTTGAGCCATCAAGAAGATAACCATTAGGTACAGATTCCCTTTACCGAGGATGGATGATTTGATGGATTGTTTAAGTGGAGCAAGCTATTTTTCCAGGATAGACTTGAAAAGTGGATATCATCAAATAAGGATGAGAGAGGGAGATGAATGGAAAATAGCATTCAAGACAAATGAAGGATTGTTTGAATGGTTGGTCATATTGTTTGGGTTGACAAATGCACCAAGCACATTTATGAGGTTAATGAATGAAGTGTTTAAAGACTTCATAGGCAATTTTTTCATAGTATATCTAGATGACATACTAATCTTCAGTAAGACAAAGGGAGAACACTTAAGACATTTGACATCAGTGATGGAAAAGTTGTAGCAAGAGAAGTTGATAAATCTGAAGAAAAATTCTTTTATGAAGAAGGAACTCATATATTTGGGCTTCATGATCTCTTCAAATGAATTGAATATGGATCCGAAAAAGGTAAGAGCAATCAAATAATGGCCATCGCCAAGCAACATATTTGAGGTAAGAAGTTTTCATGGGTTAGCAAGCTTTTATAGAAATTTTATCAGAAATTTCAGTGGTATATGTGCACACATGTTGGACACTGTGAAGAAGAAACACAAGTCCTTCAGTTGGACAAAGGAAGCTGAAAAAGGTTTCAAAGTGTTGAAGGAGAAGATCATAGAACAACCAATTCTGGTCTTGCCAGATTTTGGAAAAACACTTCAAGTGAGAAGTGATGCAAGTGGATTAGCTATTGGAGCAGTTTTGAGTCAGGATAATAAGCCAGTTGCTCATTTCAGTGAGAAACTGAGTGACGCTAAGAAGAATTATTCCACATATGACAAATAATTTTATGCAGTAATTCAATCTTTGAAGAAGAGGAGACACTATATAATTCCCAAAGAATTTGTCTTGTATAGTGATTAGAAAGATTTACAATTTATTACTAGGCAAGAAAAGTTGAATTAGAAACATGCAAAATGGGTAGAAATTATAAAAAAAATTACTTTTGTTATCAAGCACATTGTTGGAACTGCTAAAAAAGTTGTAGATGCTTTGAGCAAGAGGAGTTTGATTGTACAGGAATTCCAAGTGCAGACCTTACGGTTTCAACACCTCAAAGATATGTATAAAGAAGACACGGATTTTAAGGAGGCTTATGAGGCATGCAAAAATCCTTTATTGGGAGACAGAAGCCCATGGAATGAATATTTCATCCAGGATGGATTATTGTTCAAAGGAATCCAATTATCCATTATGAAATGCTCAATGAGAGATAATGTTCTAAAGGAGAAATAGAGCGGAGTTTTAACTGGACATTTTGGTCATGATAAGACATTTGCACAGCTAAGCAATTTGTACTATTGGTTGAGCATGGGATCAGAGGTGAAAAAGTTTGTGAACAAATGCAGAATTTGTCAATATGAAAAATGTAGAAAATAGAACACCGGTTTGTATCAACCATTACCAATTCCAGAAAGGTCGTGGGATGCAATCGGTATGGATTTTGTTTTTGGGATTGTCTAGAACTCAAAAGGGGATCGATTCCATAATTGTTGTGGTGTAAAGATTTTCAAAAATGGAACATTTCATACCATGCCAGAAGACAAATGATGCTACACACATAGCTAATTTGTTTTTTAGAGAAGTTGTGAGACTACATGGATTGTCAAGGAGCATAGTCTCAGACAAGGACACCAAATTTGTAGGACACTTTTGGAGGACTCTATGGAAGAGGTTGGGGAAAAACTTGTCCTTTATTTAATCATAACACCCTCAGACAGATGGATAGACTGAAGTAGTAAACAAGAGTCCCAGAAACTTGTTAAGAAGTTTAGTCACTGAGCAAGGTCGACAATGGGATCAGATTCTGGCACAAGCAGAATTTGCATTCAACAATTCAGTTAACAGGAGCACAGGAAAAAGTCCATTTGAAATTGTGTATGGTATACATCCAAGAGGGATTATAGAGTTGAGATATCTAAATCAATATGAGTTCAGAATTGTTGGAGCAAAGGATTTTGCAACAGAAATGAAGAAACTCCATGACAGAGTAAGAGAGCAGTTGCAAGACAACAGCCAGAAATAAAAGAGAAAAGTTGATCAAAAGAGGAGAGAAGTTCAATTCGAAGTTGGAGATGAAGTTTTATCTCATTGGAGAAAAGAAAGGCTTCCAAGCAGAACGTATAACAAATTGAAGATGAAGAAGATAGGACCATGCAGGAATCTCAAAAAATTCACAGCTAATGCTTATGAAATTGAGTTGCCAGACAACGTTGGTATATCGTTGATATTCAATGTTGCAGACCTGTATCCTTACAGGAGAGATGAAGCAAGAGAATCAAATGATCAGAAATAAATTCAGTGGGAAGAGCAATTTCCCACAGCAGAAAAGCCTCAGATGGAGAAAATCATTGAATAGAGGGATGGAAAGAAAATGAGGAGGAAGACATATATTGAATACTTAGTGAAGTGGAAAGATCATCCAATGGAAGATGCCAGTTGGGTTACAGAACCTAATATTTTGAAGCATGGAAAAACAATGCGGGACCTCGTGGACAGGAGTCCATGAAAAATTTTAACCATAGGAGTACGATGCAGGCGAATCACCTTCCAAGTCAACAACACATGTGTGGAGGCGAACGAATGACACCTCAAAATGACCGAGTTTCAAATCAAACATTTATTTTAGAGATAAATCGGTTGTTGGGATATTTTGTAAACAACATTTTAAAATTGTAACTTGTTTGTAAATTCATGAAGGACTGTAAGAGATTGCAGTTATGGAGTGTTGACTCTATTTGGAAATAACTGGTAGCTATTGTAATAGGACAAAGTAGGTAACAACTTTGATTTTGATAGGATAGATTTCAGACAGGACGATAGAGCTCATGGAGCCAATCCTTAGATAGTTTTTTCATTGTTGTATCATAATAGGTAGACAGAATAGAGAGAATGAGATAGAGGTCAGAGAGATCAGTAGAACAGAGTAGAGTAGAAGAAACACTATGTAAATTTATTTTCATGAATGAATAGAACAGATAGAGTTGTCCCAAAATCCTTGGACTATGTTCATTTCATGTGTGATTGAATGAATATTATATTTTGTATGTATGGTTTAGTTCATTTCGTTCATGCAGGACTATTCGAGAGATTGACTATATGAGTTTGTGACAAAACTGGATGAGTTTCAATTGTTCCTCTTCTGACTCTCGTATGCAAGGTGTGCATCTCAAACGCAAGGAGTGCATTGATTGAGTCCCGGAGTGGCTCAGAGAAGTTTAGAGAGGAAAAGAGAAACTTAGACCAGGTGCAAGGTGTGCACAACGTCAAGGAGAAACCAAGATTCGAAGAACCAGTGTAGAGGAACGCCAGGTGGGCAAGAAGAATTTCTTTCCAAGAAATCCTTCGATTTGAGTTATCAAAATCTCGAGAACGCAAGGTGTGCATGAGAGATTGAAATAATTTTAAGGACCAAATCTCAGAAGAGATAAAACTTTTCCCAGGTGTTGACGAGATCCCAGAGTCGGACTCGTAGAAAGGACAAAGGTTTAAAAACTTTGAAGATTGATAAATTTTCTAGGTGGGGAGATATCATAAGCTCAGGAGGAGGAGCGACCGTGATCATTGGATCGCAGTGAAGAGGATCCACAGTCGTCGGATCGGAGTAAGTTGAAATATCCTTAGCACTTCGCAGCACAGAGGAGAGAGAACCTATTGGGGTTGAACTTCGAGGTTTCTAAAGTCCGAAGAGTCGAATCCCCAAAGTAGAATCTCAGTCATCCGATCACAGAAATAGATCTGAGCCATCATATTGTTTGGGGAAAGGATCAAGCATCGGATCATCAGAAAGGATCTGGACCGTCATATACTGTGAAGTCCAGGAGGAAGCAAGTTTGAAACTTGAAACACCTGAAGCACAGAGAGTCGAAGGGCCAGAGCGAATATGGATCATTGATCCAGGGGGATACTTGTTGATAGGTCAGAATATCCAAAGGAAGGCAGAGGTTGAAGCGTTGAAACATCCAAAGTACGAATACCGAAATAGACGAGAGTCATCGATCTATGAGGAAACACTTGGCAACAAATATTGAGCTCTGGGAAAGTTGAAGTGGGTTTTTTAGTTGAGAACTGAGATATTTGGAGTGTGAAGACTGGAAGAAAGATCTAGACCGTGAGATATAATGGAGGCATGGAGACAATACGTGAAATTTGAGTAAAGTCTCAAAGTGATTTGTAGATGCCAGATCTAAGAGGGAAGTGGCGTAGATCCATGCATTTTGGGTAAAGTCTCGAAGTAATCCTCAATCGTTGGATCAGGAGGACACACATAAAGGGATCATAGCCTTTAGATAAAAGCGTTTGGGAAAAGGCAAAGTTTGATATTTGAGATCTCAGAAGTTCAAAGACCCGGAGGATATCTTGACCATCAATCGAGAAGAGGGTCGTTGGATCATTGACCCGAGTTGAATGGTCAAACACCTGAAGTTAAGGCAAGGTCATTGATTGGAATGAAAGGTGTTCGTAGATCGCTAGTTTCGTAGGATTGACATACATAAGGAAGTTGGGTTTGAGATTTCGAATACCCGAAGTCCAGAATTATGAAGAGATCTTGAACGTTGATTCATAGGAAGCAGATCTCATCCGTAGATTCTAAGGGTGCAGATATGATCATTGATTTAGACATTATTGTCAAGATCGTGAGATCGATGATCCTGTAGTATTGCGGGGATAGAAATTGCGAGGAGTTTAAGATATCGAGGGCAGGTCACAATTCAAACTGTGGTTTCATCGAGGGGACACATGGAAGTTGTAGGAGCATTATGGGCTCAAAATAAGTTTGAATCCAAACTATTTGTGGTTTCACCCACAATCACATGGTCATAACCCAAGGTCACATCAAGAGAGGGTTTATCTGATAAGGAGATAATGTTAGCACTCTGAGTTTTTGTAGAAGATTGAAAGAAAAGGTTGCGGGTTGCTGTTAGACTTGCACCAAGAAGCCGAGGGGGGCTCTGTTTAGATACAGGGGAGACCATTAAAGTTCCATAGTCTTTCAACTCAAGAATCAGAGATCCATTGACTCGGAGGTCACGCAGCCCTACTAGGGAGTAGGGGGGCTGCATCACTTTCTTCATATCCCGAACATAGAACTGATTTGGCCAAAATTCCATAATCCTACTGGTCTGAGTCAACTAACAAATAGACAATGGATTGGCACTGATATTTGGTACATGATAGAAATTTACAATTTTACCATGTTGACAAGTTACATCACCCTAACCAACAACATCCAGAGAAAAATCATCATCAACATAGATTATACTTCCGTCATCTTTATTTAGTCTCATGAATAAAGTGGCATTATTTTCCATGTAATTAGTGCACCCCAAGTCGACAACCCATTCATTATGTGTTGTGTGATGCATCAAGGCCTGAGAAGTCTCAAATTATAACGTGAAATTATTAGCAAGTAAACAAAAATTCGATGTGTCTCCTTCAATCCTCTTAACCTTCTCCTCTAAATCGTCTCACTTCTTGAAGCATTTATTCTCAACATGTCTAGTATTTCCACAATACTGACATGTTTTCTTATTTTGACTTCATTGTGGTTGTTTCTGGGGTTCTTGATCAGTATATGTAGATTTTTGTGGAGAAGCATTAGTCTGAACTCTATTCTTATAATCCATGTTTCCCTTTCCCTTGAGAAAGTGGGCCTAGTTCTTCCCACCAATATTACCTTCTTGAAGTAACCTATGTTGATCAGTAATCAAAAGTTCACAAAAAATTTCAAAGGAGTATTCATTACCATCTTTCTTGTGTGTGTCTCAGTTGGTGTGGAAGGTTGATACGAACACATCAAATGGTGTTTTCAAATTTATCAGGACCAACTCAATGAATTTTCCATCCTTCTTCTTGTAGATTTCTCCACAACTTCATCTGGAGTTCTTTAAAATGTGATCAATATTCCTCCATTATTTGAAAGGAATGAGGATCAAGAGAGATCAACTATTTATCCAACTGCATGACTTGGATTTCATCGAACAAGGTTTTCAACTTCTTCTAGACCAGATGCGAACAATCAATTCCACTGATATAGAAACAAATTTATTCGGTGATGTAGGTCATGATGACCCCGACAACCTCATCCTTGTTTCCATCAATGCAAAATTTTGGTGAGGCGTTTGTTGGATCTGGGATCGCAACCTTGGTATACTACTATAATCCCTTACTTTTCAATAGAGTTTCCATATATGGAGGCCATAATGCATAATTTTATCTTTTAAGAACAATACGATCAATCTTCGAAGCTACATTCAATATATAGATATACTAGTTTTGTTTCAATAACTTCCAATCATCCAACCATCAGCCTGGAGTCAGACACATAACAGATTCGACTCAACAAGGTTTGCAGATAAGGGGTTGAGATTTTCAAGCCATTGGATCTGATGCCATGTTGGAGAATGGGGTGGAAATCAATATGAAACAAAGAACACAGTGTTGAAAATATAAGAGGGGAAACAATTTTGAACAAGAGAGGTGGTGTCCAAAGACACCATTACAACACTTAATCAAAACACACTATGATAAGAACATCACAATGCATATTGCACATATTGATCTCCATGATCTATATGTAATCTCAAATCACTTCATGTATGTATAAAGACCCAAGGGGTATTCTTTTATAGTCTCAAGATCCAATCGACTCCCACAAAATGTGGAAGATAGTGTCCACATACAATGACCGATGGTTAGGGTTGGGTCCACAAAATATACTAGAGCAAGTTCGCCCGTCGGGGTTAGACCTAATCAACTATCCTCCCAACTCATAGGTGAATGCAGGGCTGGTCAATCCACTGCCTGACTGATCCATATTATTTTTAGAATGAAATGAAGGCAGAGATATAACAATGAAATACACATAAATATTGCAAGAAACAGATATATACAGTAATACAAAATTTCTATTAATGAGAGAAATGTACAGAAACTGTAAAAATATAGAGTGAATGACTTGCTAAAATAGTGGAAACTTATCTTTGAGAAGATATGTGATGGTTACACTCATTCGCAAGAAGATTATGTTTATAATGAGGCTCCAAAGGCCTTTTTAACATAAATAAAATCCAAAACCCTAACCCCAGAAGATGAAACACCAAAAGGTTTGTGGGCCCCAATGTAGGTAGTTGATATGTCAACTTCTCGAGGGCGTATACTTTTCATATGATATTCGTTTGGGGTGCACAATAGTTCGTTGTAAAAATATAGCCAAGAGGAATGCATTTTGACCACGCCCATGCTAGAGACTCTAGTTAACGCCTAGGCCCCCAAATGTCAAAAAAATGTCATTTAGGGCCTCAAAATGGACCCAAAAGTTTGGTACCTATTCAAAAACTTGTTTGGCAGTGGCCTCTACTGTGATATTGTTCCTACAAGATGTTATAATGGACATCTTAGAAAACCGATCAACCACCACAAAAAATAATCATTTCCCTGCTTGGTTGAAGGAAAGCCTGACATCCAGTCTATCGAGATGGATTCCCATGGCCTATTGGGAATAGGAAGAACAGTGTACAGGCCTTGGTTCTTAGTGGATGGTTTGGAAATGGCACAGGAAGTGAATGACCTGATATACATGATGACATCCTGGTGAAATTTCAGCCAATAGAAATGATTTTGTAGTACCACCACAATCTTTCCCATGAAAAAATGTTTTTCCATCCCACTGTAGTGAGCTTCCCAAATCATATTTTGTTACACCTCAAGATTACTCACTTCGATAGTGTTGCAAGTGTCATCATTACAAGTGTTGTAAGTGTCACATCTTGTCCGAAAGTATTCCATCTTAACTACAAGTGTTGCAAGTGTCACGAACAATATACTGCCATATTGCCCATGTCGTGCCTCTAACAACATCACAAAGACACTCAAGACACCCCAAAAACTAATTTTGAAGAAGAAAAGTCACTTGACAGGGAGTACAAACCTTTTTCCAGGGAAAAAACACTCAAAAACTGAATTTTAGAGAGGAGCGCTCCCCTACCCACTATCATGGAGTGTTGGTGCCCCCTAAGCCTCTTTGGGGGAGTGCTTTAGCACCCTGTGCACCATTTTGGGGGAACTCTACCCTTTGTTTTGGCAAATTATGGGTTTGTTGAGGCAAATCAGGGAAGAATCCATCAACTCCTGAAGGTAGTTGGATTCAAATAGATGGTCAAGGCATGATCTTAGGAAAGATCCTCAACTAAAGGAGAGGAATCCTCAACTTATCCCAAAGATCTCTCAAGTGGTTGGACCTCTCCAAGATTATATAAGGAGGCCTTCTCATGGTGAAAGGTACATGGAAAATATTGGAGATGTGAAACTTATGATCTCATGAGTGATATGCCATCAAAGCAATCAGTGGAGATTATTTGAACAAATGGGTTGGACAAGAAGAACTGGAAGAAGCTGCTACACCTTCATTCAAAGGATTGTAAGTACTTTTACTTGTTCTTTCAAACTTGTTTTTGTTCCATATGAGTTTGACTGCAATAGATGGATCTATGATTGAGCTAATCTCAGTAGAGTAGGAAGTCCATTGTATCTTTGTGTTTTTTGCAGGACCTATCGGGGAGCTCAAGATCGAAGCTCAGCTTGGACTTTGTAGGGAAAAACATCATTAATGAGGTACATATCTTTCTCCTTCTCTTTAATTTATTATCTTCATTAGATCTAAAAGGAAGTCAGTTTCCATGTTAATCACTTTTCTGTCTTGGCCTTAGGAATCTAGAGGCCAAGAGGGAATCCACTTGTCCATAGGGGGATTCACCTTCAACAGAAATTGGTGACTCCACTAGGGAGGAGCTCTGATTTTTGTTTCCATTCCCAGATCTTGTTTTGTCCCTTTGCCCACTGATTTGATCTTATCCATATTTTCATGTTGATTCTTATATTTTTTTTATTGCCTCATTATGTCATCAAGATCACCCTGATTGACTAAATTTCCTTCATTTTTTGAGTTTTTGGGCTTTTTTTCTGAGTTTTTGGAGCAGAGCGCTCCCCTCCTTTTGTTTTCAGAGCACTAGCCCTCCCCTGTAACATTACACAGAGTGTTGGAATGCTCTGGTGACCCTTACACCAGAGAGCTACCCCATTTTTGTGAGAAATTCTCCAATTTTTTTTATTTTCTGAAGTTATTTCTTTGTTTTGTCATTTGCTCAGGGTCCCATACTCTCAGTCCATCTTGATATTGTATTTCAAACACCCTTATTTTTGAGAATTCATCCTCTTTTGTTTTGGAATTTGGCATTTTCTTTCCTTTCTTTGAAGTCACTCTTTGTCTTTGTTGACCTAGCATTAATTTGTTGTTTTCTTCTCCTTTATCTGACTGAGTGGAAACTTTTGTGAGGAATTCCAAAGGTATTTGAACCTTTTCATTTGTTCTTTGAGGGAAAATTTCCATCATTTCTCTTTGTTTGAGGTTTTTTGGTTCTTGTTTGCAGATTTGGTCTTTTTTGTCCTTCTTGTTTATTCACAACGAGAGTGTATTTTTTGTTTTATCTGAGGTTTGCTTCTCATTGTTTAATCCTGAACTCTGATTGACATTTAGAAGTCTTGCATATAATTATCATTCACATATAAACAAAAGGACAAATTTAGTGATTGGTTTGGATATTAGAAGGCATTTCTGAAATTTTTAGCATTACATTGGATTTGATTGAGAAACACTTGTATGAGGACATTGCATCTTAATGTTTGATAGTGAAAAAAACTTTTTCTCTTTCCCTTAAATAGGCCTTCATCAAAAGAAACAATTGCTTATCATTTTCTTGTGCATTTTTGGGAATTGAGTTATCATACAATCAATTTCATTGTCATACACCCTTTGAGTAAAGAACAGCCATAAAATCATCGCTAATTAAAATTTATCTAGAACATTTTTGTTTTTAGGATATTCCACCAACATTAGACTAGGATTAGCACTTTGGATTAGGCTGTGAGTACAACTCTCCAAAGTTTTCAAAAAGAACATTAGCATCCTAAGATAGGGAGAGTCAAATCCAATTGTCATATAGGCTTTCTGGGATACCCCTCTCACACATGGGTTACACGCGAGGTTGCATTCGGGTGAGTTAAGGCGATTATCCCTCCGTGGTTCAAATGTTCGTAGTGGTTGGATCGTATATTGGGGGTCACTTGAAGGTATACCCATGATTATGTGTGGGAGCCTCTCGAGTTGATTTCAGACTTGTTATCCTGCTCATCCGTTCAGATTGGACTATCGACTGTACCCACCTAGGGGCTGACTGCGAGTTGGTGTCCTTAGTTTCCATAATCCTTAGGTACTTACACGAGGTGACGGTGGAGGGAAGTCTCACCGTACTTGGAACAGACATTGGTAAAACTCACTCAGGCTCCTTGGAGCATAAATCCACAATTACTGCATGGAATCTTGCACCAAGGTGAAAGTCCGTTAAGCAGGTCACCATTGTAACTGTTCCACCATATCCTAGCCCCTTCTTGACTTGATCACACAACGTTGGATTTCATCACCAACTAGTATGATCATCGAGAGAAGTCTTGTTTTCTTGGTTTTGATACCTAGATTTTATTAACGTATGTTGTTTCTTTTTGTTAGTTGGCCCTAGATTTTCAGCGTGTACTGTTATTCTCCAAAATTGAGCCTGTAGATGATAAAGGTATTTTTCGATCACGTAGGATGCAAGGGCTACCTCTGGAAGGCTACCAACCCTTACTTCCTAACCCTTCTGAAGACAACTACTGTGGAGAGGTAGAAAATCAATCTGACGTTGGGAGTGTTGTTACTCCTTCATTAGACAATCAAGAAGGCACTTTGGTTACAGTTGAGAATCCCACTCCTCGCACTACATGTGTGTCAGTAAACCCTCTCGAACCACTTTTACTTTGGTTAGACTCCCTTGGGAATGTCATAGACGAAGAGGTCCCACAATTACAGGAGAGAGCCTTTATTGAAACATATATGGGATCCACAGAACCAACCTTTGGTGATGAGTATAGGACTCCTGTTTGTCCTACCACTACAGTAGATATGAATCCCACACCTGCTCATTCTATATGGAGGACTTCATCAGGACGTGATCTTTATGAGCATTTTGAATCTATTCGACAACCCTTTCATCCTCATGACCCTCCTGGTGAAACAGGGTCATTCGGTCAAACTATCAATCACCCCATCGATTATTTCATTAAACCTATTGTTGCATCAGCACAAGTCTATCCTAATGTTGGACTCATCACATATACCCATTCCCAAGGCACTTCGATCCCTACCCCCGCTTTTACAAACTTTCACTCTACAGCTCCACATGTTCCGCACGATCTTGATGGGACATCTTTGCACCAGAGAATGCAGACCCTTGCCATCCAAATACAACCAACTGGAGGGAAACCACCATCTAGCGGACCTATCCTTCCTGGAGGACCACCATTCTATGGTGGCCCCACCCCTCCTAGGAGACAACCCCCTTTTCATGTTCCTTCTAGAGGGAAACCTCCCTTTTCCAGTCATACCCTGATCGTTAATCCACCGTTGGCAGGGTGAAACCTTCATTTGTTGGAAACCCTTCAAAATTCTGGGGAGTATCTTTGAAAGGAACTTTTACCCAACCCCAAGTTGGGGGGAACTCATATCATAACCCACAAGGAGGAGTATTAAATCATGTTCCTTCCAGAACATCTTATGGACAACCTTATCTGTGCAGCATCACAAACACCACCTAGAGTCCTCAGGGACAACAACCTTATCCTCCTGATGGGTCTAATGTGTATCCACCTCCGGGATCTACTCCTTACCATCCTCAAGGGAAAAGTGTTTATCCTCCTTATGGGCAAGCAAATCACCTGGCTTATAATTCTCAGAACCCACTCGGTTATGAAAATGTTTCTCAGCCATCATCAAATCCTGCTTATCCTAGCCAGCAACAACCGTATGTAGGAGGACCTACTGGTTACAACTATCCACCTAACCCAGTTTATGGTCTGACTAGTGTTCCTATGCCACACTAGTATCATCCACAAATTAACTGACAACTACCTTTCCTTGTGACTCTGGATCTCCCAGACTTGTCTCAGTTAACTAATGATCCTATTTTTCATTCACCGTTTTGGCTAGTTATTCCAGCTAAACTTCCTTCTGATATTCTGAAATTTGACAAAAAATCTGGCGAAGATCCAAATAACCATGTGATGACTTTCCATTTGTGGTGTTCATCAAATTCCCTCATGGATGATTCTATACGTTTGCGTCTTTTCCAGTGAACACTTACTGGCTCTGTAGCAAAGTGGTATATCGAACTACCACATGCTTCTTTTCATGATTGCAACTCCCTTGCCATGTCTTTCCTCACGCACTTTCAACTACCTATTCGCTATGATATGGGTATTGAACTCTTGACCTCCCTTTTTCAAACTGACTCCGTGCATATCTCTGACTATATTCATGAGTGGAGATGACGACGAAGGATAATCAAGGTAATCATTCCTAGCATATTATTGGTAGAATGGTTTACTAAATCACTTTTACCCCTGATTTCTCACGATGTCTCTATGGGTGGCGAGGTCACCAAGGAAGAAACTATTGCTTGGGCTTAGTACTTAGATTTGGTTTATTCACAATCTGGTACTTTGTATGATTTGCTTCTGAATGTTGCTCAAGATAATACCAATCCATCTAAGCCATCATCCTCATCTCATGCAGATGGCGTTATTGGTTCTGTCAAAGCTCAATCTACATCCCAATCGACTGGAGCTGCACCTCGATATACTTACACATCTACTCCTAGTTCAACCACACCCTCTACCTCTTCTCATACCCAAGTCTCCAAGGTAAATGTAGCTCAGTCTACATCCTCACAGCAGACTGGAGGTAAGAAAAAGACAAAGAATAAAAACAAAAAGACTAATAATAATGAACAAATGAAAGCTCAAAACCTACCACCTGATAACGAAAATCAACCACAGTGGAAACCAAAGTTCCCATGTCTTATCTGTGCTGACGATCACTACACTTGAGACTGTCCACATCAGGATGAAGTGGCCAAACTCTTTAAAGGAAATTCCCAACCTGTCGTGCTTACTCAGCCCTTTCCTCAGCAGCAATCCATGGTTGCTCAAACCCCCTCTCCTGGCGGCATTTCTAGCCATCCTCATGATGGGGCATAGATGAGTGCACATATTTATATGTTTAATGGGATTAATTTGACCACTCGCTCTAAGACATACGACACACCAAGTAAACCTGACAAAGGAAAATACACTAATGGTACTGGTACTTTACCGGATCCATCATCGTCCTCCGTTAGTCCTCCATTGGTTATTCCTTCGTTTGGACCACTTAAGAGAACTATCCACAAAGCTACCTTTAATCCTAGTTCACGTGCCTCCGAGAACTACAACATTGTTAAAGATTTGGATCAAGCACCGTGTGCTATGTCTACATTAGAAGTTATACAACACTACCCAATTCAATTTAGAACGCTCTTGGATGCTATTGGCGTTGTTGATCCTGAGTCATCCAACCATATCATGTTTAACCTGGACAATTATGCATCTCAACTCTCCCACCAACTTGCTTTCCAAGTTGATGTTGTTGTTCACAATCAACAAATCCACCGAACTATTCTGGATGAGGGAGCCTCAACTTGTGTCATGTATTTAGTGTGTTGGAAAGGTTTAAAATCACCCGCACTTAAAAAATCCCCAACGATGTTACACACCTTCGATGGGCAAGATTTCCATCCCCGTGGGATTTTACAGTCCATGTCTGTCCAATTAGGTGGAAAAACCGTCTCTGTTGACATCAAGGTGGTTGATTCTCCCCTCGATTACAATTTGTTTCTTGGAAGAAGTTGGTTCTATGCTATGACTGTTGTCGCTTCATCATTTTTTCGATGTGTGCAATTTCCTCATCAAGGCAAAATTGTCACCATCGATCAATTGGATTTCTGCACACCTGACGCTCGCGCTCCTGCTACCAACAATAATCCATTCTTGAGAGATCACAAAATCACATATGAAAGCGTTGGTATTGGCTTGTTGAAATATTCTATCCTCATGCATACCTTCCCTACACCATTTCCACCCACTGCACATCATATTGCCCCGATCAATATGATTTTGACTACGGTTTATCAATCCTTGGAATCATCTAACCCTTGGATTGTACCCAGTCTATTGGAATTCAATGCACTAGGTGACACCATGCCACTTAGTCCAACCGAAACCTCATACGTTGCCATCCAATCTACCTCTCCCTCTTCAGATGACCAACATCTCTTGGAACCTGACACGTATTTGATACCATCATGGTTAAATTCCTTGTCATCTACAATCGACTACATTTCTCAAATGTTTCCTTCTGATGAATCCATAATGCAAATTCTTAGCCTCGACGATGTACCTTTGGATGATATCCATCATCGGTCCTCTTTTCTTCCACCTCTCGAAGAACTTCAAGAAGACATACACTCTATCTTCCCTCTTGATGTTGTCGATTTTCCGCAATCTCCCATCCTCACACAAGATACTCTTTATGAGGGGAATTTGGGAAACATATCATCTATGATCGTTATTGATATTTCGATCAAGGAAGGTGTCGTGGAAAACATTAACCTTGGAGCTAATTTCTCACCCAAGGAAGTGGTCTATTATACTGCTTTATTTAAAGAATTTTGTAATGTCTTCGCCTAGAGATATAAAGAGATGCTCGGGATTGACCAGTCGATCATTGTACACGATATTAAAACCTACCCTGGTGTCAACCCTATTCGATGGAAACTCCACCCAGTCCACCCTAAAAAGACCGCAACTATTAAGACAGAGGTTGAAAAGTTATTGAAATATGGCTTCATTTATCCTGTCCCCTTGACAGAATGGGTTTCCAATATCATTCCAGTTACTAAGAAACAAGGGACCATTTGTGTCTGTGTTGATTATAGGGATCTTAACAAGGCTTGTCCAAAAGACAACTACTCAACACCCTTTATCGACCAGATTATTGATAATTGCACTGGTAGCGTAATTTTCTCTTTTATGGATGGTTTCTCAGGTTATAACCAGATTGAAATCTTATCGAATGATCAACATAAGACAGCCTTCATCTACCCATGGGGAACTTTCACGTATCAAAAGCTACCATTTGGCCTTAAAAATGTTGGGACTACATTCCAGCGAGCCATGTCCTATGCTTTCCATGATATCAAACATATTGTGGAACCTTACCTCGATGACTTACCCACCCACTCATCTAGTCAATCCAACCATCTCGGTCATCTACAAGCTATCTTCCTTCAATGTCGGTTCTACCGCATTCGTCTGAACCCACATAAGTGTATTTTCTCTATCGAATCCGACTGACTTCTAAGCTTTATTGTCTCCAAGGATGGGATTCGGGTGGATCCCTTAAAAATTCGAGCTATTATAGTTTTAGCCCCACCTACCAACCTATGACAACTCCAAAGTTTGCAGGGGAAAGAAAATTTTCTTCTTCGATTTATTCGTAACTATGTTGAGATCACTAAAGGCTTCATGTGATTGTTGCAGAAATACGCCCCTTTAATCTGGGATGACACTGCTCAACAATCATTCGATGCTCTCAAGAAGGCACTGACTAACACTCCTTTGTTACATCCTCCAAACTATACAAAGGATTATATCCTTTACTTAGCAGCCTCTGATTCCACTATCACCATGGTGTTAGTTCAAGAGGACTCTTCCGATGAAGAACATGTGATTTATTACATGAGTAAAATTCTATCTGGACCTGAACTTCGTTACTCACATGTTGAGAAGTTGGCTTTGGAAGCCATGATTATCGTCCATAGATTTCGTCACTACATTATATTATGCACCACCATGGTTATCACAGATTCAAACCCCATGTATCACATCCTGACACGTCAGGTGCTTGGGGGAAAATAATCTAAATGGATCGTAATCCTTTAAGAATTCGATCTTGAATATGCCAAATCCAAATCTAAAAAGTCCCTGGTGTTCGCAGAACTCATTTGTGATTTTCCCCATGCTAATGAAGAAACTAAGCCTATAGATTCTCTTCCTAACAAATATTTATTCCTCATTAGCATTTCTGATCCCTGGTATGGAGACATCATTATCTATCTCTGGACACAACATTTTCAGCTAGATATCTCTCATGAAGAATGTCATCGTATTTGCCACCACTCTTGTCATTATATTATTATCGGCTACACTTTATATCACCATGGCATTGATACTTTCCTATGACGATGTCTCACTCATGAAGAGGTTGAATGCGTCCTCAATTACTGTCACCTTGGAGCTTGTGGCAGTCACCTTTATGGGATGGCTACCGCCCAGAAAATTTTACGTGCCAGATACTTTTGACCCTCCATATTCAAGGATTGTATGGAGGCCATCAAAAAGTGCCCACCCTACCAAGTTTTTCAAAACAAGGCACACACCCACCCTGCTCCGCTGCATCCCATTATTTCCATCAGCTCCTTTGCAAAATGGGGCATTTATTTCATGCAATGTAAGCCTACCTCAACCAGGGGGCACAGTTATATAATCGTCATCGACGATTACTTTACAAAATGGGTTGAGGCTATGCCTACCTTTCTAAACGATGGTCGTATTGCAGCCCTTTTCTTTTTTAATCACATCATCTCTCGCTTGGTGTTCCACAAGTCATTGTCACTAATCATGGTTCCCATTTTCAAAACCAGATGATGAATGAGTTTAATATCAAGTTGGGTTTTCTCCATGAGAACTCATCTCCCTACTACCCTCAAGCTAATGGACAAGTTGAAGCTATCAACAAGGTCCTCAAAAAGATGATCCAATGGATGGTGTTTGCACCCAATTCGTCACCTGGTGAGCAAATCGAGGGTTCTTACATGCCCTGTTGGGTCTTGCAGGGCATGACAGCTGTGGAAGGAAAGGTTAGAGAATACATAACAAACTACAAGCTAATATGTACTGAAAACAAATTAAAACTATGAAAAGAAACAACAAACACCAAAAAAAAAAGAAGATAGATGTCACCAATGGTTTTGAGCTAGTCAATTGATGAAATTGGAGCACGATGAAGGAAGAGAACTGTGGTTCCTTCTTCCTCCAACGGAAGGCTCTTGAGGCCCTCACACAGTTTTCTTTCCTTACAATGAGAAGAAATAAGTATGACAGTGAAAGAACTCCCAGCAATGTTGCCAATGTGTTGTCGTTAAAGAATGAGTCCTTAACAATCTTAGCAGCATAACAATGCCTGAAAATTCCTTGTGAAAACAATGTATCTTCACGGCTTTTTATAGCAGATCCTCGGGCGATTATGTAACCTCTTCAAAGTGTGAAAAGGGGCCCTTTAGCGCTTCCTTAGGTCATTAACCCGCCTACCCTGCGGATTCGGCTCGGATTTGGGAGTCAAATCAGATTGGGAGCTGGTCCGTAAGTGGTTGGGAGGTCGACCGATTCAATAAATGCACCGTTTTAGCAGGTGCGCGGGTTTTTGCGCTGACAACCGTGCATCATGAACGCATGCGCGCATAATACACTCTTGTCCTGCGCATGTGCGCGTGCACCAAACTACTGTAAAGTGCCCTTCAATCTTTGGTTACTTTGTATAGTTTTTTACCCTTCTGGAATGCTGTGAAATGAATTCAGTGCCATGAATGACTTCATTGCTATTTTGACGATGCTTAGTTCTTGTCGCCATGTGAAGATGAAATTTCAGTGATAACAGATGCCCCTTGATGGATGAGGTTAGGAGCATACGTATAGTCGAAATCCATCAGTGTTTCTTCTACTGAGAATGTTGTTGTAAGGGAGAGCAATAGTGGGACCTTTCAGAGCGATCCGTTGGAGAAAAAAGGAACCGGTAGGACCCGACCTTCTGAGAGTTGTGCAAAAAGAAAAAATATACAACTATGTACAAATGAGGCTGGCATTCCCCATGCTCGTGTGATGTAACTCTGAAAAAAGATGACAGAAGTGTTGGTGTAGACAACTGCAACACCCTCGGGGGTGGTAATGATAAAGGCAGAAGACAATTATGCAAAGGAACATACTCTGAATAACAGGCAATGATCGATGTAATAAGCAGCGACGATGATGTGGGCATTGATGGACCTACCACGTTAAGAGGTCTTCGGCAAATGACAAAAATAACTGCAATAGTCGCAAAGTAAGACCCACCATAACATGAGAAAGTGTTGGTGTCGAATGTTATGGGGGCCAACGACAGCAGGGAGCAATGGTGTTTCACCCTGTGTCGTCTGAGATCTCTCATTAAAATAGAGAATGAGAATCAAGATACTGTCGCCCTTCTGGAAAAGTGTGTTGATGTCGACAAAAGGGAAACGCGACTCCAAGAAGCAAAGGGCTCCATGGAATCTACTGAGATGAGGAAGTGGCAGAGGTACATGGACGAAGTCAAGAAGTGGGAAGACTCAAGACTGCCCTTGGCTGGAGGATGTATGAGAGAAATAGTGGCCACAACCGTGTAACAAGGTCGAGTGTTAGGGGGATGACAAGACCGGTGATATGTTGTGCCAGAGGCAGGACAAGGTGAACAAATTCAGAGGGTAGAGGTAACTAACCTATGGAGTACTCTGAAGATATGGATGATGCCGGTAAGGGTAGATGATAAGTAATACTCCAACCAAGGGTGACATGGGTTGCGTGTGGCCAAAAGAAAGCAAGTCGCCAACGGTGACGACAAAAGAAAATGTAATGACTGGAAATAAAGGCGTTTGTACAATAAATAATGAATAATGAATAATTTTGGGGAGAAATGTACAAATACAGAAACGGGTGCCCCAGTGTGGAATGCATGCCCCAGGGAGGGCAGAATTGTCTTGGAAAACTGATGAAGGGTGGGGGCCCCATTGGTGAGTTTCTGTATGAGGTAGGTGAAATGAAGATAGGTTTGCAGATGGGCAAACTGATGGTGGATGAAATGGTGGGCTCATGATCCTGTGGAGGTGCAGGTAAAAAATAGAACCATAAAGAGATAATCTGGGAGTCCATGTGGGAAGGCTAGCAAAATGAAGAGAAAGAGTATGTGGCTGATTCACGACATGATGAAAGACTATTGGGACTCCCATCCCTAAAGGGTAATGAAGAACAACATGAGTGTCAAAAAGTGCCCAAAGGTGCTATGAATGGGACAACTCATGTGGGTGAGAATGCTACCGGGTTACAGTACCGAAGATGCAAATGGAGGTGTGGGTACTGCAGAGCCGGGAATAAGGATCCTAAAGGCCAATATCAGAGGGTGTGACTGGAAATGTAAATGCAATACAGTGGGAGAGACTACATGCCAGTGCTGAATATATACTTGAAGGGATGATGTCGATGATCGATGAGCAAGTACCTGCACACTTAACAACCAAATACCCAAAGTGAAAAATATCTAAAGA
Source organism: Picea abies (assembly GCA_900067695.1). Classification (NCBI taxonomy): domain Eukaryota; kingdom Viridiplantae; phylum Streptophyta; class Pinopsida; order Pinales; family Pinaceae; genus Picea; species Picea abies. The sequence goes on along the minus strand of CBVK0103038862.1, from coordinate 3,915 downwards.
GAATCAAAGATATGAGCTTGTATTTGACAAATGTGACTATGCGCGTGCATACCTGACCATGATATGAAAAAAGGGTGCCCCGGGGGCTCATGATGAAAAGCGACCCAAGGACTACTGAAATGTAGGTGACAGGAAGCTGATCCCGTGGCTGAAGACGATTTGAAAAACGGACACTTTGGGCTCCTGGAATGGTGAGTGGAAGTTTGGCAAAAGGCCTATATATAGTTGTAGGGCCCACATTGCCACCTCATTTGTACCTACTGCTACAGTGATTGGACGAGCAGATTGCAGAGGAGATTGGGTGATTCAGGGAGCACGAGGTATCCGATCGACGGTGTGCGAGTTTCAGGTTAGTGGTCTGATCGTCCTGCATAGAAATAGGTTTCTAATTTTTGGGCAGGGTAGGTACAGGGGGGCGTACAGGGGGTTTTAAGGGGAATTTTCATAGGATGTGGGCCCACATGCGCGGGCAATTCAGTGGAAAGTGCATACATGTGCATGCCTGTCCACAGAATAGACGCGCATGGGTGTGCGTGGGTGAGAATTTAAGGCGCGCCTGTGGGTTTGACAGGCGCGCCCTCGCGTGCACCTGTATTGTGGACAGGCGCGCTCACGAGCGCGCCTATGAGAAAAATAGGCGCGCATACGTGCATGCCTGTATAGTGAACAGGTGCGCATGTGTGCGCGCCTGTGGGTGGTAAAATAGCGCCTTTGAGGCAAGGTTGAAGGGTAAAAAGGGAGTCTTTTTGATGCATTGGATGGTTGCATAAGCTAATATAAGACTCCGTGTTGTGTGCAGGTGGCTGTCAGTGACTATGGATGTGCGATGGCGTGAGAGAGACTGGTCATAGTTGCGAGATGCTGTGGCCAATGCAGGGCCTACAGTGCGAGCAGCTTTAGCAACCTCTGGGTTGCTAAAGTTTTTTGAGTGCCCATTGATACGAGCACAGGAGTACTTACTCCAGTTCCTGCTCCAGATGTGGAGCCCAGATTTGCACTACTTCCTTGTGCGAGGAGAGCAGATACCCTTCACTGCACTGGAGGATATATACTTCTTGACTGGGCTTCCCTTCTGGGGAACACTGTTGCCAGCAGAGCCTGTGCTGCTGAGGGATACTCACTTGGCTGATGTCGCCCAACGATATTGCTCAGGTGAGAACTACATGTCTGGGACTGTAGTGAGTATCAGTGGTTTGGATGCCCTGTTACATCGTTGCATAGCAGCGATGATTGTTCGGGTGTATGGGTCACGAGCTACCCACCGAATCAGTGGTGGCGAGCTACTAGTGATGGAGAGGGTGGTGGTGGGCCGTGAGCGGTTCGCCTGGGGTTTGACACTGCATGCAAGGATGATCACGCAGCTGGACCATTGTCGGTCCACAGGTACTGGGGATTTTGCATTTGGCTCCATCTTGGTGGCCTGGTTTCTGGAGAGGGTGTCTATGTTGTGCCCGCGGGTTCTTCTAGAGGCACCTGGGGTGCGAGAGCCTCAACTGAGGCGGTGGTCTCATATTTTGGTTCGCCACGGTGGTGGCAAAGGCGGACATTATTTTACGGTGCAGGCGGCACAGATCTAGCAGTAGATGCCGCAGGTCATACTTCGATACCCCTATGCTGGGGTGGACTTCCAGGGGGACCCAGACATGGTACTGCCTCCTGGGGAGGTTTTTGATCACCGAGGTATGTTTGAGTTGTGTATATGTTTTTTATTTATGTTATGTTTTGATATATCTGTTCATATATATGTGATATAGAGACTGATATGATCTGTTGTTGCTTGTTTTGTGCATGTGCAGATGTGCCACCTCGCGGGCGTGAGGTGGAGTGGCAGAGAGCGCCGGTGCAGAGACAGCTGGAGAGGCTGCCACGTGGAGAGAGGTGCGGGTGGGATGAGGCTGTGGGGTGACCGGCAGAGCCCGAGAGGGCAGCGAGGAGGCACCGATTCGACGACCCTGGCACGGGACTGTCACATGCTCCTTCGACGGTAGCTGGAGTAGACTTTGATGATATACGCCATCATCTGGAGACGGTGTTACAAGATGTTCCTAAGGGCATGTGGATCTGTATCCAGGATGAGGGGTTCCTAGAGCAATGCATTGGATTACCACCACCATGGCAGGGGATAGTGCGATGAGTAGTTGTGCTCGCCGCGATGACGAGTGGATGCCTGCCGCATGGGCAAGGGGGTCCTGCAGATGTTCCACCACCACCGCCTGGGGCAGGTGGGGGTAGGCCACCACTACCTCTTGAGGGAGGAGCAGGTGGGGGTGCAATAGAGGCATCCTGATCGATGTATCATGTATATCTTTTTTGTTTTATAGGCTGGTGAGCCCGTTTTTGTACCGAGGTGCTGGACTGGCCTGCGGATACATGTATTTTTTGTATGTAAACATGCGGATAGCATGATGGTCCGATATATATATATGAGTATACATATTTCGTGATCCTGATGTTGTCTACACGTGTTTTGTGTTAATGATGATGATGTCTATTCTATCTATATGTTGTGACAGGATGTATGAGATGTTTATGTATGTGTAGCTTGATGTGATATATGCCAATCTAACACCATGTTAGCTATTTCATCTGTTGTTTGATTCAATTGTCTTGGAATATGTGTAAATGTAATGGAATCAAAATGTCTAGATAACAGTCTAACCTGCAGGTATTTGCAAAAGAGGCACGGATCACGTACACAGTATACATTGTTGAGCTGGAGCACGACTAGTTGAGAGTCGAGGAAGACGCTAAGGTGACAAATATGATGGTGTTGGGCGTTGGTCAAGAGGCCAATGACAGCAGTGTATTCGGCTTGGTTGTTGGTTGCTGGTCCCAAACATATGCCGCTTGAATGTAGCATTTCATGTGAGGGACTGTAAAGAGCCCAAGCAGCTGAAGCAAGATTTTGTGTCCAACGGCTGGCGCCATCGGTGTAACCAATGTGGTAGGCTGGTGGAGGAAGCATCTGTCAATAGCACAAGGGATAGTTTTAGATGAGAGGGTAGGAAAAAAAGATTAAAAACACTAAACAAGAAAAAGTAACCTAAAGTAGCATGACTACTTCTAAGCATAAAATTTCTTGAGGTGTAACCCATTGACGGGTTCCTTGAGCGAGAGGCCTTCGGGGGAGGCCAGGATGTATGCGCCTTTGGCGAGGCAATGTTGGATGATGTAAGGGCCATGCCAAAGTGATTTGAATTTGCCATGGCCAAAGGTATCATGAGCGATATCATAGGCCAGGACAAGGTCGCCTTCGCGAAATGATCGAAGGTTGACATGGTGATCAAAGGTAGCCTTGGATCATTTTTTAGCTACCTCGTTGTTCTGTAATGAGGATCGACGATCCTCATATAGAGACTCCAAGTTTAGCAAGCACTGCTCCATTGGAGCAGTGTCAGGTAAAATCTCAATTGTGGTGTGAAGGGTGGGAATTTCGCACTCGATGGGAAGAGTTGCCTCAACCCCATGGACTAAATGAAATGGTGTGAAACCCATAGCGGTCTTTACTGTCATTCGATAATCCCATAGAGCGGAAAATAACATATGATGCCAATTGGCTTTATGTTTATTCACCATGCGCTGTAACATGGTCTTGAGGACTTTGTTCACTGCCTCAACCTATCCGTTTGACTGAGGGTAATATGGTGAGGCGAACTCATGAGAGAAGCCTAACTAAGATGATAGTTTGATGAAGATCTCATTCTAAAAATGTTTCCCATGATCGGAAACGAGTTAGAGTGGTACTCTGAACCGGGATATGACGTGGTTGAAGAAAAAACGCGTTGCCGTGTCAGCAGTGTTGTTGAAGGTGGGCATAGCTTTGGCCCATTTGGTGAAGTAATCGACAGCGACAAAAATGTATTTGTGACCATTGTTGGAGGGGGGATTACAAGTCATAAAGTCAATGCCCCATTT
>CBVK0103038829.1:0-11077 GCA_900067695.1 Picea abies | reverse complement strand
ACAACAAAATAACATATCATCAAATCCACAATATCTCATAATCATAATAACAAAAAACAATAATATAACGACTTGGATCACTTGCACGCAAGTGTCCTCAAAGAATAAGTCCGCTCAGTGCACGAAAGAGTGAGATGTTACACACCCCCCCTATCAATATAAGTGTGTGCTCAACATGAATTTCCATGATTTTAATGGGTAGTTTTCCAACGAACAGGAAGAGACATGGCTATTTGTTTGTGGTAGTTGACAAGTTTAGCAAGATGTGCATTCTTATTCCTTGTAAAAGGACCATCAAAGAAAAAGAAGCAGAACACATGTTCTTTTAATAATTTTAGGTGCACTTTGGGATACCAAGGAGAATCATCTTAGACATGAATACCATATTTTTCATTTCCTTTTGGACTATACTTTGGGAAAAGATGGAAACCAAGTTGAAGAGATATACAAATTTTCATCCATAGATAGAAGTGTAGACACAAGTAGTCAATAGGAATTTGGTTCATATTTTGTGGGGTTAAAACCTAAATCATTCAAAGACCTAGGATGAAAAAATGATCTATATTCAACACTCTTATAATAGAGAAATCGATACTTCAAATAGTCAGTCCCCATTCAAAACTTTCTTTCAGTATTTTCCACCTTTTCTCTTAAATGTTGCATATGTGTAATAAGGAGGAATGAGGGAAAACATCTTAGGAGAAGAATTGAAAGAAAATAAGTGTGTTGAAAATATTAGGAAAATCCATTTTCAAGCATAGGAGACATTAAAGAAATCACGGGAAATGTATAAATCCCGACATGATCAACAAAGAACTGAGAAAACATTCAAGGTGGGAGATAGACTTTGGTTGCAGTTGTAAAAATAAATGTTACATGGTACTCATAAGAAGAGACTCACCTTCTGGCTGGGTTTTATCTCATATCATGTTTCCTAGGATACATCTTGTGTTCATTTGTGTGGATAGTGTGTTCATTTGTTTGTTCTTTCATTTTCAATTTCAATTATTTACATAATTTTGATCGATGATCTAGTGATAATAAATTTGATATCTAAGGAAATAAACTTGCATACTAAAACATTTCATAATAATAGAAGATCTATCGTGACGAGATGTTCTAGTGGAATATCCACATAAGTTTACATATCATTTGAATTATTGTGTTTTCCTTCTCTATTATTGTTTTTTTTCATTATTTTTTCTTGATTTTGTGGGCCTACACGCTTATATTTCCATGGAATACATTGATGAGCATTTCACCCATTCTTCAAGTGATTTGTAGTAGTTAGAGTTCAAAAAAATAACATTCTCCTCCTATATATTGATTTAGTAATTCCTTGGGAGCTTGGAGCAGTGTTTTGAAGTTTTTAATGTGATCTTGCATCTCAACTAGTGAAAATGACATTAAAACCTTCTATGCAATTTGTTTTCAATAATAGATCCAAAACAATGTTACTTTGAATCTCAAGGTTGCCCTCTATTTATTTAAAATTGATTTTCCAATATTTGAATGCTTAAGTGTTGGAAGACCTTGAAGAAATCAAGCTACAAATGAAGAAAGTGCATTTTGAATCCATTGACAATGTTAGAGTGATAATAAATGATGTTTTGATGTATATGAGTTGGAACAAGAAGATATTTACTTGTCCCAAGATTTTCGAGCATTCTTCTCTTACCATTTTAATTTGCATCTCATAGAATTACTCAAGCATTTTCATTTATTAACTTTGCAAATGAAGTTGATTGATCACCTCAATTATGGACATTTGTAGAAGTTCAAGCTACTAACTACATATGTAAATGTGTTAATTTTGCAAATCATCCTCAAGTGAATTTATGGAGTTATCTCACGTTGTTATGCATATTTTAAACAAGAATAAAAGGATGTATCATTGTATTGAAATGCCACATGATGGAAATCACTCCATATAAAACTTCAAGGATTTATATTATATATTTTTATCACTTTTTTGAAGGCATCAAACTCAGTGGAGAAAAGGAAAGAATGCAGATTTTGAAGTAATACGAAGGAAGCCACATATGTACATGATGATGAAGACAATAGGGACAAGGTTGGAAAAAAAAGATGATGAAGACAATAGGGACAAGGTTGGAAAAAAAAACAAGGGGAGGAAGACCAAACTACCTCCATCCAAGAATATGACTAAAGGAGATGGTATTCAAAACTTACAAGATCCAAATCATGAGGAAATGAGGCCTACATGTGCAATTCATCGATTGAAACTATGAAGAAAACTAGTGTTAAATCCTTTTCAAGTTTACAAGAACTAGAAAGAAAATTGGGTGAAAGAGCGCATGGATGGATACATTTGTAATTTTGATTATTTTTTATTGTAGTATGTACACATCATCCATTTTATGATGAGGACAAAAGGTTGTTAAGTAAGCTGGACAAATATGATAAAAAGTCCAAGAGACATTTATAAAGGATAAAATCCAAGAATGTGGAAGACCAAGAGTTAAGTAGGTGGAAGGCCACAAGTTATTAAGATTTTCTATAAAGGAGGTCTTTGCACTCTTGCAAATGGTCCCTCATATGGCATTGTAAATTATCTCCATATTTTGAATATAGTAGCATTGTTGGCTTTGCTTCATACATTTGTAAAGTTGTTGATAGTTGTAGACTATTTTCACCGTTCACAATCTTTGTTGGTGCATATAGGGATGGGTGTGGTGACTTGTGGGATATTCTCTTTCTCACTAAGTTTATTCTTACTTATCATATACATTTATAACTATTGTATGTAACTCTCTATGACTTGTAGGCTATATGTGATCCTTAGGCCAAGCTTTAGGTTGCGTGTAGATGGTAAATGGTGGAATATTCATCCTGCTCTTTGCATGTCTCCATTGGATTTATAACTAACATTTGTTGTGGAACACGTATTCTCTTAGTGGTTTGTATGCTATCCTTGTTTCTCATATCATGCCCTAGGTCTGGTGCTAATGATGGTTGGTGGAATATTGTCATTGTTGTATGTAGCTTCCTTTTTGTTTGATGTCAAATTGCTTTATGTACCTTCTTTGTTGTACTTGAATATTAGTTACATCTCATTTACAACATAAGGAATCAATTGTGAATTGGACCATGATTTTTGAAGCATAAGATCCCAACAACAACCAAGTTGTATTTGGAGGGTTTACCATTTTGGTGGAGGAAGGTCTAATTGGACTCTTTTATTGGGTGAACCTATGAAGTTGACAAAATAAATTTTATTTCATTAGCAAACTTATTAGTGGACTCTACATTATTAATGCAAGAAATACAAACGAATTATTACTTCCACTTCTCAATTAAGTATGCATTTTTCATTTTCTCACTCCTAATGGAGTGTAAATCCATTGTTCTAGTTACTCTAATACAATTACATGATATTGATCTATCAAACTTTCCCAGCATAATATTCGAAAATAACCTTTTTAAGGTATATGATTTTATGCATGCAAAGTTTCACATATAATTATTATTTTCAATATAAAAAAAACATATAATTAACTATCAAATTTATGGTCATGCACACTTACATGTGCACATGAACCATCCTTAGGTTAAATTCATGGCTTAAATTTGTTTTTCACTAGTTAATAACATCATGTGGATTTATAATTTGAGTAGTAGAGTTATTCAATTGGTACATCATATGTGTCAGTATCCAGTTTACACAAGCCTTGCACCATCATGTGTCCTTTACCATGCCCCATATCATAGAAAATTTAGGTGGGAATGTCCATTTTCTTATGAAACCGATACATTCATACCATATCATAGAAACTTTAGGTGGGAATGTCCATTTTCTTATGAAACCGATACATTCATAAGAATGATCATGTTGATTTAAAATAACCACACAACTTCCTGACCACACACAATGTTCTTTAAAAATGACTCATCGTCTCATTAATTATGTATAAAGTAAACCAAGACAATGTTGAGAAAAAAAGTATGATGTCTATGATTATCAATGATGTAAAAATGATACTCTTTAATTACTTCATGACTTTTTACATTGCTATCATAGCCATTGATATTGGGCTCTACATGTGTATAAAAAATATGCACAGGTATATAAACTTTGTTAGAAGGATAACACTAACTTTGTATCTCCTTCTATGTCGTGAAAGTGTAATTCTTAAAAACATTACCTGCTAATAATATTGCTACTTTCGAAAACACATGACATGATTACTTGAATTGTAAGTCCTACCACCGAACTCTATGAGAGTGTTATATATATATATATATATATATATATATAATCCATGAAATCCTTCATGAAATCTATCACTTGAATATACTTTTCAAGAAAATCAATCTTCTTGTAGTTGTATCTAACCTTGTGATAGGATTGTACTTAAACATATTCATATATCTTTCACTTCACGGTGATATTTGAAAATTTAGGGTTATTAACATAAGATACTTAGTATTAAAGGGTGCTAAATTATAATATTATTTGTATTTTCTATCACCAACACATTTTTCTAAAATCATTGATAATTCTCTTATGCACATAATATCTTAGATACAAATTCACAAACACTATAAGGAGGGTCATTTGACCAATGTTGTATGCTCAAATTTATAAAAATCTCATAATATAATTGAAATTATACATGGCACCAACAACATGTGTCACAAATAGTGATCGACCTTACATAGCATGATGTGACATTCCCAAAAATAAATTATTTTTGAAATTCAAAAATTGTTAGAAAATTATTATGTTTTTGGTAAATTCGAATTTGGAAAATTTTTGCCATTTATGACAATTTCGAATTTCAAATTTGATAAATTGTAATTAATTATTATCACTGTTGGGAAGAGACCTGGTTTGACCCAACTAACTATTTGACTCTGACATTTGTATGTAAACAAAATATTTTTTAATTATTGCAGGAGGAAAAATGGAACAACCATGTTAAATTCAGCTGACCATGACTCCATGAGTGGGGAACATGTTGGAACTACCTCTGGGTTGATTGTTACAAGTGGCAAATTAGGGATTTGGCCATTGGCAGCCCCTGAAAACCATGGATTTAGAAATTTGTGAAAATTCCCAAGGGAGGGAAAAAGACCTAGGAAAAAAGATTCTTTGGATAAATAGCATATGGGAGGAGGCAGGATGCTTCCTAGTATGCGAAGGAAAAATAAAACTACATAGTACTTGCTGTTATGAACACTGATTGTTGAGTGTGAGGCAAGGAAAAGACTACTGATAGAGGAAGACATTGCTGAAGAGGATATTTCAAGTTTGCCCTCATGGATTCATGGTCAGGCTAGGGGGTGAATCGGGCAAGTGATTTGGCTGTCTTGTTCTACGGTTGGGAGGAACGTGGTTGTTCCCTTTGTCTTCCCACGAACTGGTTCAGATATGTTCACCTACTTTTACTCTGTTTGAATAATTATATGTCTGATGTGATGCATTTTCTAATTCTGAATGATTATACGTTAGATGTGATGCATTTGCTAATTTTGAATTGAAATACCTTCCATCTCTGTCAAATGATTAATCAATGATGTAGTGTATCTATTAGATTCGAATTGATAGGATAACCTGAATGAAATTTGTTTGAGTGTATATAAAAATGTAGTATACCTTACAAATCTAATCATGAGTGATTCTTTATAGCTGGATTAAATTTTGAATGGATGTTAGAAGTTTCCCTTTAATTGTTATGACAGTTGTAAGGATTTTGCATGGTTAAATTCTAGAAGTAGTCACTACTGTAAACTAGATTATTTCTATACGGAAATAGCTGTAGGAAATTTTTCCAGTGCATCGAAGTTCCTAGTACAAAACTATTTGAGTAATTAGAATTGAAACCAAGACTATATATGGGGTATTTATATTTCTGTAAGAAGTTATACACATAGTCATGATATTAATTGGTGTTGTATTTATATATCCATATTGCTACTGTAGTTTTGATCCATTGTAGTAATGGGACCAACGTATAAATGTATGGGTTTATAAGCAACGCATATTATCTGTAGTAGTAATAGAATTGAATCTGGACAGTAAAATATATTATAGAGCCACTGAAAACCAATCGTGACAAGGGTAGATTTAAGATAAATTAACCGTGAAAATTCCCAAAGCACAATCCTGGAAATTCTCACCTGTCATGAGATCATATGCATTTTAGTATTTCAAAGTCTGTGGCAAAATTTCAATTGGCACAAACCTTTAAAGAGATCTGGAAACAAATTCTAGGAGTATGATACTCATTTATATCTGAACAATATGAATTATAATAGAAAATAAATAATGTACAATCTGGTTCCTTAAAGTTTTAAAAGGATAGATACATGAGAGGATAATTGGTTGCACACTTTCTTATTACGAATTTATCCCTTGCCCAAGGCTATACAAATTTGGTTATTCATAATTAAACTTCCCTGTTATGATAATGATGTAGAAATAGAAGATTCCATAAAGAACAAACTCAAAGATATACAAGTATCACAAGCATATAACCAATCGGTAAATTTCGCAGCTATACAAATAACCATAGTAGATAATTAAAATCATTTTATAATTCCGAGCGTAGATGTAGGATAAAGTTGCAATACTTAAACCTATCTAAATATTGGATCACAAAGTCCTAGTTTTAAGTGCATCTAACATAATAGAAGAGAAAGATAAATCTTTCGACCATGTCTCAGTAAAGGATTTGACCCTTTAAGTTACTTTAAAAAGAAATTGTGGTAATAACCAGATGGGTAGGAACTGGTACTTCTCTACCCACAACAACCATACACTAGAACGAATTTATCCCATTCGATAGACTCGAGATATTATTATTTTGGAAGAGAATGGTAACAGGAACCTGAATACCTCTTGCTTAAAGTGACGACCTTGGTTCCAAGAACGACGAAGGCTTCCAATCCTGTAGAGAGTCCGAGAAGATTTTATTAATATCAATCAACAAATAGGATACCGATAAGAAAAGAATTTAATGCATAAATGAATTTGCAGACTATACTTAGCTGATGGATTTTAGAAGTAGACTCTGCCTGATGGGTAACTCGCAATTAATCATAGGTCCCATCATTAGTTTGTAACCAATAAAGTTTAAATTATTTCAGTTTTTTTTCTTCAGAACAGTGAATAAGCTCATGCTAAATACAATTTATAATACATATTGTACTCTACTAAAATGTATCTTGTATGGTCTCCTCTTCTTTTTATCACAATGAAAGAGTGCTTAACGAGTGTTTTGATCTGGAAGCAACAAGGGAAACATCGGATAGACTCTTGGACAAATGGGACCCCCCCCCTCTTGAAACTGTTTCTTTTTAAAAAATTTAACAATCAAGGTTATACATTCAAGACGGTTGGACCAATGGCGAGGGGTAAGCCCTCGGCCGAAACTTGGGACTTAGGGATAATTATATACTAGAGATGATAAAAGAAAAAAAATGAAATCTCATATGGGAATTATATGCATTACAAAATAACCATACCAGTTGTGTTAACCAAACCACCCTTATTATGACTTGTTAAAGGATACCGAAGGTGGATTACAAAGGATAATGACTTCGAATAATTTTAACCTTAGTTATACCCTTACTTCGAGGAGCCACTCAATATGTGGAGAGCATATGCATAGTATGGAGTAGAAAGAACTTAAGAGAACACTCTGTTCTACAATAGAATACACTCTATGCCCTTGTCTCCTTAAACATAATCGTAGGGAAGATTCAAGATCGGAGCAGTATAAGATGAGGGACCTCCCATTCAGGAGTGGATTCCAGCTTTCCCTCTATGGATGACAACTAGGAAAGCTCATGCAAAACACAGAGAATACTAACAACCTAAACCTAGCATTCTCCAAGCAACCATTTATCAAAGGACTCTGTTAAGAGTTTACATTCCAAGCATAGAAAATTTCAGTATAACACTAAGAGTTTTCTTGGAGTTATTAATCAGAAACTCTTACCTCGTTTAAGACAGTTTTTCAGTGGGAGGAGTCCGTTGAACGCATATCCACCAGATTGAATCTTCATCATAAGCATTTGGAACACATAGAGAAGAGCAAAGACCAGAGAAATCCTCGAGCATAGCCACTGGATACAGAGAACCAACTTTGAGAATGAGAAGTAACCTCGAAAAACCCGACTGCTAGAGAATAATGATAGTCTGTACCTATGCACCGTGGTTAGGGAAAGGTGGCAAAGTTCCAGAGGGCACATTAAAAAATTTCGACAGTCCCTGAGGGCGTACATTCAGGAAGCCTTAAACGCTTTGACAGAGCTTTCTTTACACCACCTTGACCATACCCAAGTTAATCCAACCTCAGTCCACAGGAAATCAAATATGACAGACAGTCCAGATTATTGTACATTTCTTAGTCCTATACTGGTTAGGGTTCTGTTTCGTTTCATCGATTTGTGTTAAGGAAAGGATTTATGCCAAGAGTTAGCTTGGATGGGATGACGGTTATACGTGAGTGAGTAATACGTATAACTATCCCTTAGCTACCGCCTTCCAAGTCAATCACTTGCATGTACTAGTGGTCATTGTGATAGTAATGGGTCTTTAAGTTCCCTGTCACACTAAACTCGAGGAAACGCATTGTCACTTCAGAATTTAAGGATGATCGCTCATTATCACTCTCCCTGTAATGTGCCTTACTTGCGCAATTGGAATTAGTGGTATATAACATATATAATTTGCACAAATACTAGTGAGATATCCATAAGGATATAGTTTGGCTAAGGGTAATAGTGTAAACTATGATAAGAGTGATTATAAATACTTTATAATTCAATATAATCTACTGGTTAGGGATTTAGGGAAATCCATCCCCTTTAAGAATTAAGTGGAGATAAGGTCTGTTAGTGATCAGTAATTAAAGGATTTTTGGTAAGTATTAATGGTGGAAGGAAGAAGTATATAATTCCCATGTAGCAAGATTGGAATCATATATGTCTTTAATTTGAGAATTAATGACCACATATATTTTTTTTTATGGCAAATTTTGGGAAACATTACATATGGTATCAGAGAAAAGGTTACAACACTTGGACCTTGAACAGGGAAATTTGATTTACTTAATCATATAATTATGTTTATGTAAAACTAATAAACCTTTATTGTTACAAATATAATTATGTTTATGTAAAACTAATAAACCTTTATTGTTACAAACAAAAAACCTTTTTTTGTTTTGTGTTAAACATGGCAGCACAGGATGATGGGGAAATCAGAATCGATGGGAATCTTGAACAAATACTTCCTGAAAATTAGAGACAAAATAGTGACAGAAGCTCACCTACTCAAGTTCTGGAAACAATGAGGAATCTCATTGTCAAGTTGCAAGTTTTCAAAGTCGACAATGAAAAAATTGAAGAAAGCTCAACAGGAACAATAGGAAATAAATGAAGTCCTGCTGCATAGTATAGTGACAAAGAAAATCCCGAAAGACGATAATAATGAAGAAGAGGTTAGCAAAAAGGCCTCCAAGAACTTTGTTCCTGCAGAAAAAGGAGACATTTCATCTGAAGGTACACCTTCAGCTGAGGACAAAACAAAAACAGATAGAAAGAGAAAACAAGTACACCACCTTAAAGGAGAATTTAAGAAAATTAAACCAGCTACCCTTGATGGAGAATCCAGAACATGAGAGGAAGCTGAAGCATGGTTATTAGACATCAAAAAATATTTCTAGATATATAACTATTCAAGCAATATGAAGGTCAGAATGGCCATTTACAAATTGAAAGGAAAAGCTAGCATTTGATGGAAAGATCTGAAATTGGCTAAAGGCTTAAAAGAGAAACATATGGAATGGTCTGACTTTAAGAAATATTTCAAGAAATAGTACCTATATGAAAGCTACTATGAAAGGAAAACGAAATAATTTTATGAGTTACGACTTGGTCAGATGACGATGGAGGATCTTATAAAACAATTCCTAGAATTACTAATGTTCGTACCTTATATCTGGGAGGACAAGGTAAAAATCCAACGGTTCCTAAGCTGTTTACCATAGTCCTACATGGACATAATTAAGTTTGGAAACCCCAAGTCCTTGAGTGAAGTATTTAGGAAAGCACGAATGTGCTATGACCAATACAAACAACGGGCATAGTTTCCCAAAGCTTGGAAGGATAAGAAACAATACCTAATGAACCAGTGGAAGAAGGGATACCAACCAGCTCCTTATCGAAATGCAGAAAAAAGATTTCCTAGAAAGGATTTTCACTCCAATAATCCAAGTATGCAAGGCAATGGTAAACCGGTAAATCTGGGAATAAAGAAGTTTGGGGATAGTCCCCGTGAACCATTAAAGTGTTGGGAATGTGGAGAACCTCATCTAAGGAGGAACTGTCCACATTTAAATACAACAAACATAACTGTTGTTCATAATTTGTAGGAAGCTTTGACAATGGGTGATGTGGGCAGAAGCCTGCATCGGATAAATGCAGCCACTGATGGTCGGCAAGATGACCACCAGTCGTTTGTGGTGGAAATTGAAGGTAAAATCAATAACACCTGAATTTATGTTTTAATTGATCCTGGAGCTACGTTAAGTTATATCACTCATGGAGTAGTAGAGTCAAATAAACTTCAAAGGATGAAACATGCAAAATCATGGCTGGTACAGTTAGCAAAAGGAGCTAAAAGGAAAGTGGTTGACTTTATTTCTGATTTTGAATTTAGTTTAGAAGGTAAAAACATAAAAACAAATCTGAATTTTATGCCACTAGGATCTTATGATATGATTATTGGAATGGATTGCTTGGAAAAGAACAAATAAGTTCTATATTTTTATACAAAGACACTTAGTTATAAAGACGATTATGACACTACTAGAACAACCCAAGGTATACCAAAATCCATATCAATTAGACAAGTCACTACAATCCAATTCAAGAAATGCATGAGAAAGGGTTGTCAAGTTTACGCCATTCAAATAACAAATCTATTAGAAAAAGAAGATAAGCCCAACTTGGAATAATTTTCTTTCCTACGTGAACTCAAAGACATATTTGTTGATAAGATACCAGAATTACCTCCTAGAAGGGAAATAGACTTCTCCATAGA
>CBVK0103038819.1:0-12391 GCA_900067695.1 Picea abies | reverse complement strand
CTTAAGTAAAGGGGGAGATCTAATCTCCACCCTTGATCTTGTTTGGCTAATATTGAATCCTATCCATTGGTTCCTAAGTTATCCTAATGAGGATGCTAAAGGAAAGGTGAAGGAGGAAAAAGGGCATTCATTGTTCACTTGAATCACAGGTGATGAGAAGAAGAAGAGAAGTGTGGAGAACAAGAAGAGAAGGGCTGCACTTGAGAAGAGAGTGCACAAACTAAGATGATGCGGGCACACTTGGGAAGAGGGCACACTTGTTAAGAGAAGAGGGTGCACAATTAGTTAGAACATGCACACTTGTTGAGAGCTATAAGGGCACACAAGCAACTATAGCAGGGACAAATCCCAAGAAAGAGGGAAGCAAGAGGAAGGGCGCAAATCCCAAGGAAGAGGGCACACACTTCAAGGAGAAACTTGCTGCAAAAATTGAGATAAGTTGGGTGTAGTAAATCAAGTTTCTCATGTTTAATTTCTCTGCTATAATATTTCTCTAAGAGCTCCAAAATAAATTTCCTCTTTACTGGTTTTCTCCTTAGGGTTTTTTCCAAGGTCATGTTGACCAAAAATCATTGAGTACATTTATGTGGTTTACTTTGTTTATTATGAGCATTTAAGTGGAAAAGGTTAGAGGTGCATATTATGTTTTGAGACTGTTAAAAGTTAATTATGGACAATGAACATTTTCCTAAATTAACCCTTAAAACAACAACATAAATGAGCATGATATTAGTCTCGAAAGGCAACCATAAAATTGTGGAAAAATAGGCTTGTTTGTGACCTTTGAACAGTTCAAAAGTTCAGACTTGTAATAGCCTTAAAGAGCCTCAACATTCTTCATGGTATCAGAGCCTAAGGGCACAAGAGGGATGATATAAATTGCAGACAGTGGGCATATTTTAATCTCACCTTGGAAGCTTCAAATACACACCTGAGATTGGTGTGTGGACATCAAATTTATTTGGTCATTTTTTTCATCAGTTGACAGTCATGTAAGTTGGAGGGTTGAGGGTGGAGGATAGGCTAGCTAGGGATGGAAATTGGTCTCCAAGGAAAGCTAGGATAGTTTTTATTTTGGAGGAGGGTGAGCTATGGGACATTGTGGAGAGCCCCGTGGTTCCTCCTATAGATTTAGTGCTCTTGGCAGAGTTCAGGAAGTTAAACATCAAGGCCAAGAGGACTATCCTAGATGCAGTGAAATATGACATTATTCCTCATGTTTATGGTAAGGAATTTGCATTTCATATGTGGCAATCCTTGTGTATCCTTTACTAGATCCCAAACCAAAAATAGACGATGGTGCTCCAGGAGAAATTGAGGGGCACTAAGATGACTAAGATTGATTCAGTCTCCTCATTCCTCACAAGTTTTTCTTAAAATCGTGATGAGTTGGAAGTTGTGGGGGAGATAGTGGATCCATTAGAGTTGGCGAGGAAAATCTTAAATGGTTTGTCCAGACCTTAGGAGAGATTTATACAAGGCATTGTAGCCAGAGAAGGGATGCCCAATTGGGAGAGACTATGGGATCACTTTGTGTAAGAGGAGCTAAGGATTAGCTTAGGATCTACTAGTCAGCAACGTAGTGGGGATTATGGTGAGGATATTTCTCTTTTTTCAAAGGGAAAGAAGAATACCAAGAAGGGTCCTAAGGGTGGGGCCAAGAAACAACAGAAGGGAGGTGAGAAACATAGGGATATGAACAAAGTTAAATGCTTTGCTTGTAACAAGACGGGGCACTATGCTAGACAATGTACCAACAGGAAGAACAAGAAGCAGGGTGGTACAACAACATCATCCGAGGAGGATGAGTTCACCTCTCAGTTTGATAGGGAGATGTCCTTGCTTCTCAGTCTATCTACAATTGAGACACCAACCAGTGTATGGTACATAGATAGTGGAACATCCAGTCATATGTCTGGTGTTAGAGAGAAATTTACAGATCTTACAGATCCTGGGATCAAATTGGAGATAGTGCTTGGGAATAACACCATAGTCAGGGTAGTTGGGCATGGCACAATTTCCTTTAAGAGGGAGTTGAGGCCACCTATGGTGTTCAGAGACATATTATATGTCCCTGAGATGAAGAAGAACCTGATATCAGTTTCCACCATTCAAGATAGGGGATTTGAGGTGTCTTTCCTAGGTGACGAGGTCCTCATTTACCCTAAGGGGTCTAGTATCACATCATCCATAGTGATTGGGACTCGTGATGTGAAACTATACAAACTCATTTTTCAACCATTACATGCTTTGGCTAGTAGCAGCAACTACAGTCAGTTGTGTGAGCTTTGGCATAGGAGGATGGCTCACTTGCATCATGGAGCTCTGAGGGTGTGCATAGGAGGATGGCTCACTTGCATCATGGAGCTCTGAGGGTGTTGAGGGATATTGTGACAGGATTGCCACAGTTTGACACTGAGCATTAGGAGGTTTTCAAGGGGTGTGCTCTTGGGAAGTACACCAAGAATGTCTTTTTGAGCAGTGACAATAGTTCAGCTAGGATAATTGATTTGGTACACTCTGATGTGTGCGGGCCCATGTCATAAGTTTCCTTGGGTGGATATGAGTACTATGTGACATTCATTGATGACCACTTCAGGAAGACATAGATCTATTTCCTGAAGACCAAGAGTGAGGTCTTAAAGAGGTTCCAAGAGTTTAAGGTTCTTGTGGAGAACCAAAAATGGAGAAAGATCAAGGTCTTGAGGTCAGACAATGGGGGTGAGTATACCTCCATAGAGTTTAGAGAATTCTGCACCCAGGAGGGTATTAGGAGACAATTGATTGTTCCTTACAACCCCTAGTAGAATGGGGTTGCTGAGAAGAAGAACATGGCTATTGTTGGTGCAACGAGATCTATGTTGCATGATCAGGGGTTACTATTTTTCTTATGGGTTGAGGATTGCAGTACTGTAGTGTATTTGCATAACATGAGTCCACATAGAACTCTGGGGAGAAAGACTCCTGAGAAGGCCTTCATTGGAAGGAGGCCAGATGTTGGACACCTTTTCATATTTGGGTGTCTAACTTTCTTTCATGTCCCTTTTGAGAAGAGGAAAAAGTTGGATCCCACAACAGAGAAGGGGATCCTAGTTGGATACAACGGGGTCTCAAAGGCCTATCCGATCTACATATCAACACTGACGAGAGTTGTTGTGAGGAGAGATGTTAGATTCGAGGAGGATAAATCCTTTTAGGGATCTTGTGAGTTGAGAGATAGAGTTGAGGAGGTCCCACAAATGCAGGATGATACATCATAGGGGACACAACCTCATGTGTCTATTACACCGAGTTCAAGGGTGACTAGTCCACCTAGTATAGCTATTAGATCACATCAAACAATATGGGAGAGACAATCTACATGTGAGCCACTCGTTGTATAGAGTTATCAATGATGGAACACGTGGAATGTGAATTCACACATATCGAGTATGTGCATGGATCACATGAAAGGTCATTAGATTAAGTTTTCAATAAATGTGAGCTTTACTCTACCATTCTTTGATGGACACCTTGTCTTGGTGTTAAATCAAACTTGAGGAGATGTCCAAATCAACACTTGGAGAAACATTTAATGACTAATGGTTTTACGATGCTCTTACGTTCTTTGTATTTTCCACTCTCAAGTAAATTTTAAGAATATATTACAAGACATTTAGCACATATACTATACAACAAAGCCTAAGAAATAAGCTCAACCTCTAAGTATCTATAGTGTATAATTTCACTAGAAAAAGGTAAAAATAATAATGTTATTTAAAAAGTAATATAAATATGATAACGACATAATAAATTATAAGAGTGTTGATTGGACTTTTATTAACCTAAAAATTGGTTCAAAAGTTTTTTAGTTAATATGGATGAGGTTAAATGTAAGTATTGGGTGATTTTGATGACATCAATATATCTTTCATAGTATGTTAACTTCATAAAAGGGACAATTATAAGTTTCTATACGTAGTGTTTTGCCACACCCACAAAAAAATGACTAATAAACCAACATGAAATTTCGTATTAGGCATTAACATATATGAATTAAATATCGAGAAGGTGGTCATTTCATTATTATCCTTGTAGGTGAGCCTTAAACTTTCAATAATGGGTTTATGATAATATATGCTGCCATTCATCATTCACCCCTTCGCACATGCTCAAGAGGTCGTTTTGTCTCTAAGATTGCAAAGGGAAAACATAGTGCTTATCATTTTGATGAATAGGGGGATGTTAGTTGTGACTTCGCTATAGTACTCATGCATAGCTGGGCTAATGTGATGGTGAGGGTGTCCCTTAGAATGTTGGAAGTGGGTTGAACTTGAAAGAAATATTACAAAGAACTTTCTAGTACTCATGCATAGCTTGGCTAATGTGATGGTGAGGGTATCCCTTAGAATGTTGGAAGTGGGTTTTTTGAACTTGTAAGAAATATTACAAAGAACTTTCTACTCATGATCAATTATACATGATCATAATAGTGTAACCCTTGCATCAAATTGACCATTTCCATCACCACTTTATGTACTTAACCTTGAATTTGCATATAAAGATTAACCTGTATTAAAAATAATATTTTATCACAGGTTAACATATGCTTCTAATCAATACAAAGTAAACAATATCATTTAATATAAAATAAACAAATACGTTCTCACATCCTAAAAAGATTATTCTTTTCCAAAACCTTCAAGATTTGGGAAATTTATTTTTAAAAGTCACCTAAAATTTACACCTACTTCCAACTAAATTAAACAACTTATTTGTTAAAAAACAAACATAAACCAAAATCTATTTAAACTTGTATAATAACTCTTCACTTTAACAATTAAGCAAAGTGATTAAAAATATCCAAAATAACAACTCCTTACTTTCCTAATATTTATTTAATATTAGTATTAATCTATATGCTGATAACGGTTAAAGCTGCCTCAAAATTAATTATTAGTGATTATTGATTTAATCAAGACGGTGAAGGAAAACGTCACCTAACTCAACTTACGATGTAAATTTTTATCATCGAAACTATGGCGGTCGGTCGTTATGAGTCTTTCATAAACTATAATGATTGCATAATAATAAAAAGAAGAGTCAAAGATTCTTTACCATCCTACCAATAAAAAGAAGAGCCAAAGATTCTCCACCATCCTACCAAATTAGGGTTAGGGTTTTAAATTCTTAAATTTAATTGAGTTCTCTTTTAAATCTTCAATAAAAAGAAGAGCCAAAGATTCTCCACCATCCTACCAAATTAGGGTTAGGGTTTTAAATTCTTAGATTTAATTTATGTTTTTTTTACAAGTGAAATGGGTTTTGAAGATGGTAAAATGTATTATTTATTTTTTAACAACATTTAAACTTAATTTAATCTCCTATATAAATAAGGATATCATTATTCATTACAATTTAATTTCTTATTAAAAAAAATATTTTAATCCATATATAAATTCAAATATCATTATTAATTACATTTTTTTTTAAATAAACTAAATTATTTTATAATAAAATAATTTTATAATATTTTTTTCAAATATAAATTTAATAAATTTTTAAAATATAATATAATTTTAAATACATAAATAATTAATAATTACAATTTTGTTCCATTACCTAAATTTATCAAAAAATCTATCCTAATCCATATCCAAGAAACTAATTTTTACGGCCAAATTCCAAATTTGGGAAAAAATTACTATAAGATTAAATGGATCTGAGTAATCAGGTTTATTGGCATGGGTTTGAGCCGCTGATTTGGGCTTTGCTTTGGCTAAATTCTACTCTAATTTAAGTTATCTGTACCTATAAATTCAGGGGATCAGTTTAGGTTAAAAGATGATGTCTAAACATTTTAATTTTGAATTTTTTTATTGGAATCAGATTACATAGATTTTGGTAAAATCTTCATTTTTTATTATTTAAATTACATTTTAGATTATTATAATTAAGAAAAAATTACTACAGGATTAAATGGCTCTGAGTAATCCAGGTTTATTGGTATGTTTTTGAGTCTCTGATTTGGGCTTTGCCTTCACTAAATTCTACTCTAACTAAAGCCATTCGCAGCTATAAATCCTGTTGGATCAGTCTACGCTTGTGTAAATATAATATAAAATGTATTGTTTAAACATTCTACTTTTTGAACTTTTTCACTGGAATCAATGGAAATAGATCTTGGTGAAATCTCCATTTTTTGTTGTTTAAATTGTATTTTTGAATGCATAAATGAATTCAACACCCTGAAAAACTATTGGGACACTCAAATTATACATACTCAATCACTTAAATATTGAGTTCCAACAAATTTTAAATGAATTTTGGGAAAATTTGATTTAAAAAAAATGCCCGTAAAAACGTCAAAAAGTCAAATGTTTAGACTACGAGATTTACTTGTATTATAAATGCCCCTATGTACTCAATGTAATTCTTATTTGTTCGAAGAAGCAATACTTTTGCAAGTCAAAAGGTAACATTTTTCATGGGGTTCAAAGGGTAACATCCATGATAGCTCATGGGGTTCAAGGGGTAACATCCATGATGACTTCTTGTCATTGTTGATGGATGAGATGAAGGGGCAACATCACTATAAGGTTTGGGGTAATACCCCAAAATATCATTCATAAAGGGGGTTTTTAAATTGTGAAAAATAAATTCAATATATCGTAAGGATTATGGGGCTCAAGAGTTTATAAGTATTAGAGGTATAAAAAGAGAATCTAGTAAAAATATGGGATATCTAGTAAAAATAGTTTTTTTTTTTAATTGAAAAGATGTATCGGGAGAGGGGCTCAACGAAAAGAATTTGGAAGATATTTATTAATAACTAGTGAAATTAGGAGTATTCTTTAATATTCCACAAGCACATGTGCTATGTCACAATTTCATTAAGTAAAGACCCCATAACACTCAACAAGTCACTTGCACACTCACTAGTGAGACACACACTTCTAAAATCTAGATATGCCAATTAACATTAATATTATTATGCTAACACAACAACAAACATGTCTTCAAGACAAATAACCACCCCATCAACAATTATAAAATTACACATCTCCAACATCCAACACATGGATTCTAGTCACTAAAATATAATTACATGTATATGGTGTATTATATGAAACATAAATCATAGAACAAGTTTGCTCATAGTTAGTTATTCTCTCTCTTTCTCACATAATATTGTGCAAAACATTTACACACTAATACAAATACAATTGCTTTCAAATTTACTTTGTATGTCTTATTCATTGTTTTCCTTTATTTTTTATCCTAATGCATCCATAACTTAATTCATACATATTATACATTAAAATACATTTTAGTACAATATTGCTGGTTTAATTATAGAGAGTTGTTATATGGAATTTGTTATATAGGTGTGTGTATGAATTCCTCATTATAAATTCTTATAAGTGAATTTGAGACATGCAACTACAAAGGTTATTGAAATATTTGTATATAGATTAGGTTACTAAGATGTGCATGTATAAGTTACGAAGGTGGGCACATACAAGATATTGAAAATGAAAATGATCATTTATGTTGAAACTTAACACACATATGCTTTTTTCACTAATTTTTATTATAACTCATTTATATGATTATTTATTAGCATTAGGGTACAGTTACCAATTGAATTTTTTTTTAAATAATAATCATCTTCATTATATTATAATAAGTAGTTATTTTTCATTTTCCCTTAAAACCAACCATACAAATAAACTACACTGTTGGATTACTGAGAGGGGGGGTGAATCAGTAATAGAGCAATTTAGAAATTGTTGAATTAATAGATTTAAAGGATTATTTTTATAAAATTTAAATGACCTGGAATTTTTCAGCACGTTGACTCCATTTCTACATTCAAAAATGAATTCTAAATAATAAAAATAATGATTTAACTAAAAAAACATTTCTTAGAACAACTAAGAAAATTTATCAATTTGTCTTCTTTTCATTTCTTGTAGCATAGGTATCCATTTGCCCAATCTAACTCATACTCTATGCTGTCAGTCGCGGGTTTTAGGGATACGCCATGGTTTGTTAGGTGGGGGCTTGCTTGTTTTTCTGATTCAAAAAAGCAGCCCACAGAGCTAAGAGCACCAGGAGAATGAATATGGGGGGCGCCGACAAGAAGCGGATCAGAGAAGACCAGGAGTCGAGTCCACCCGAGGATCCCTGCAGACAAAAACAGGCGCGTTTAATGGAGTTTGAGGCAGGGATGGCCTTTGACAAAGCTGAAAACGCCGGTGCAGGTAACGAGAATTTACCAGAGTTTTGCTTGCTTTCAAATGAGTATTCGATGTTATTGAAGGATCCATGGAGTTGGGAGGAGAGCGCGGGCTTCGGAATACGAAACATGGCAGCTATCAGGAAGCAATCTTATATATTGGACTATCTCCAAGACTCTGCTGTAGATAATAGTCGTGAAAAAGAAGTTGCAGAGCAGCCGAAGCTGCAGGTGGAGGAGGATTGTTTGACAGGGTCTTTTTTTGAAGCCACCGATGATCAGCTCTGGAGGCCTCAGAGTCCTTTGCCGAATAAAGAACCTCTGTTTTCTCTGGATTACATGGGCAGCCATGATTACACGACCATGTTGCAGGATGGGAGTGTTGCTGAGAGCGCTGCTTCTTGCTTCAGAATTTGGGAACAAGATGATGATCACAAAGATGAGAAAAATCATGCAGATGGCATTAGCTTTTTGTATGGGAGTGGGGCTTCGGATTGGATTTGGGGGCCTCCCTTGAATCAATCTCAGTTTTCTGAATCTGTTGAAATTGAAAGCTCTATGCCTTCACTGTAAATTAGTTATTTCCATTTCTTTGCATTTCTGTTTATGGTAGCTGGGATTTAATCCACACACTATACATTTTTTTTTGTAAACAATGGGCAGTGGCCTGCTCAGTGAATGAAAAAAAATGTATCTGTGTTTCATGTAGTCAGTGTTTGTAATAGAGGCAGCTAATGGACTGAAACAAAACAAACTTGTAGCTCATCAAATTAAACATCTGTTGTAACTATTTGTGTGTGTTTATTTATATGAGAGTTAAGTTGCAATTCAGTGCGTATGATCGGGAATTTCGGGGTCGAGCAGCTCGGCTCCATTGAAAAATTCCTGTTACGAACTTGTTCAATCTTTCATCATATGAAAAACAGTAAATAACTCAAATGATACTTGTTATGAACTTGCCACTCAAATGATATTGGTTACGAATTTTTGTCAGCGTTGGAAGGTTTATCTTTGTAATTTTTGTTACTAACTTGCTAAATTCATTTATACATTCAAAACTAGATTTTAAACAATAATAATAATAATAATTTGATATAAATTTATATAATTGTATTAGGGAAAAAAAGCATTTCTTAAAATAATTACGATACCAATCAATGTTTACAAATTAGTACTTAATGCATTGCATACATGTAAACCTAAAACTCCTGGCCCAACATTCCATTTTTGCATGTATGACTTATCACACCTTTTACCTTTGAAAAAATAACTTCACTTTTTGGGTATCATCAATTTCATCGAAAGTGATGAAAATGGCCTAGTTTTTGGGTTTGTTTTTCATTCTCCTACTACCTTCTTTTGCCATGGCTTCCATACCTAGGAAATTGGTGAGTGTGCCTTCCAAAACAATTATGTTGCCAACCAAGGGGCATACCACATTAAAAAATTCCATGGTGGTTGAAAGGTTGAGCTTCTTCTCAACAAACAATATGGTAAGTTATTACCCATTTCATTTCTTTTTGCATATTTCTAGGTCTTGTGAGTGGCTAGGTATAAATAAGTTAGATGAAATGGGTTGTTGATAAGTGCAAGGTTCAAATTGAAGGGGACATATTTATTTGGGCACTATAGCATGCATATAATGTTGGTTTCGGTGACTCATATGACATTGTCACAACCTTCTATGTTAGCATATTCATAATAAACATTATAGTTTTTTTTAAGTTTGTTGTTGTTTACTATGTGTATTTGTTTTAGTGTGAGCAACTTTCTTCTCACACTGTAGAGTACAATGAGATGGATTTTGAATTATTAGGTAATAGGTCTAGGCCACTCTACATTCTCTAAACCAATGTAATCACAGGAGGAAAGGGTGAGAGAGAGCATTACATATATTTTTGGTTTGACCCTTCTAAGGATTATGATTCATGTGTAGTGTTATGGTATGTACTAGATTCTATAAATCCCATATTCAACCCTAAACATTCCCATGATTTCCTATTTCAAATAAAGATAAAAACAATTATACTACATAATTTAAGAATGGACCTCTAGATTGATGTGATGGTTAATTTTTGTAGATTTTTTATGGACTCAATACCAATTTGCACATTCAAGAGTAACATGCATGTGGGGGTGTGGTATCCATTCAACCAATCAATGAAGATCTATTGTATCCTATGGAGTGTGGACAATTAGGACACCTAAGGGGGGCAGAGAAAATTAATTAGAGCAATATTCCCTTCATTGCCTCCTATGGGGAATTCCACATTGATGCATGTACGGGCTTTTCTCTACAATCGATGTGCACTAAGAGGCAACATTGGTGGGATTAGGAGGATTTAAAAGAATTGGATGGGCAACAATTCTTGAAATTGGCAAGGAAGAACTTCACCATTTATAGTTGTTCTTCTTTGTTATAAGTATGCTCATTAATATTTTTATTTCCACCAAATTTTATGATTTCACTCTATAGAGATTCCCTAACTTTCAATGCTAATAAAGATGAATGATTCATATTATGGTAATGCAATATAGTAAGATAATTTATTAAAATCCACAAATAGTTGAATGAAACACACATAAGGGTTGGGCATACCACATGCAAGCAAGGGAATGAAATCTTTGTTCCAAGATCTCAAACATAAATGAAGTAGTTGTTACTTATGATGTCATCTTCTTCTAGGCATATCAAAATGACAAGTGTGCATAATTGCCTAGTTGTAGACTTTCTTACCATGTAATAACATTGTTCTAGTGGTGCATTGGGTTTGAATGTTTCCTTCTATGCTAATCTATTATAATAGACAATAAATTGATCTTCACTTCTCCAATGATTAAGGAAGGTTGTTAAATGATGGAAAATATGATACTTGTGCTACTCCCTATAGTGTTTCTTATCATAGGATTGTAATAACAACACTACTCCAACCAACAAAGAAACAATCTTTAGTTTTCCAACAATTGATGAAGGAGATACAAGGATGGTGGTGATGGGAAGGAGGTACAAGGATGGTGGTGATAGGAAGGAGGTACAAGGATGGTGATGGGATGTTGAGGATATTTTGGATTACTCATTATGTTTTTGGTATTGCTCTTTAATAGGTGCATAGATCCAAGGATGCTTGAGTAGATGTTCCATTGCAACAACTCCCAAAACATTCGCAAAAATTGAACCTTTGACATCATTTTGATGATAAATTAATATGGAATGTACCATTAACAGATTATCGAAAAAAATAAAAGAGTAATAATTGTCACAATGACCACTGATATTATTAATAAAAGATTAATGATCATGCAATTGTACAATGATAATAGCTGCAAAAACATAGGAATTTATAACAAGGCATTATTTAATTTGTTTGTTAGATGAAATTCAAGAAATACTTTCTCATAATATGAATGCCTATCAACATAATAAAGCATTGATTTGATTCATTCTTAGAGTAGGCGTCTGTCTTACAAGTTTCTAGCCAAGGCTATATGTCTATGAGATTTGATACATTCTACTTGTGATTAAAAGTCTTGATCACTTGCTCAAAAGAGAGATTATAATTATTCAGGAAGGAAAATAGAGTGCTTGATGGTTGATTTTAATATGTATTTATTAAAATAGAAAAAGTTGATTTTGAAAAGACCTACCATAGTGTCAAATGACCCTTCATCATGTCGAATGCTTAAACATTTGGGACTTTGGATAATTATTCAAAGTTACACTAAAGAGGCTTCATATTATTTATCTATCAATCAAGACAAGGCCCTTCATCTTTCCCATCACATGGTTAAAGCTTTGGGATTTGGCCAACTTTTTGAAAGTGCATTTGAAACTTATTTTTTAAAGGGGCTTTGAATTATTTGTCTATCAAGAAAGCCAAGTTTGTCCAAAGAAATTGGTTGGAAGTTTTGTATCAATGAGGAATTCCCCCCTTTCTTATTAGTCCCTACCCTTTGGGCTGTAGGGACTAATAGTAATCAGTTTTTAGTCCCTGTATTAATACGGCACAGAAACCAAACACTTTAACCAAATTTTTAAGAGGTTCATTCAAATTTCCATCCTGCATTTGATTTTTAGTCCTAAGTTTGAAGTTTGAGGCCTTATTTGGCCTCTTCCTGAGGAACACCCTCACCATATCTTGGCTTAAAATCACTTTCAAGTGTATATTCTAT
>CBVK0103038799.1:0-13115 GCA_900067695.1 Picea abies | reverse complement strand
TAATGGAATTGAAATCTTTTTCATTCGTAAGCATAGACAAGTTCATTTTTGCCAAGTACTTTTCCATGGAGATTTCACATTACAGCCACAATCAACAACTATATCAAGAATGGTTCACCCTCAAATCTTCATTGGCATATGATGTTCAAGTTTGTTTGCTTAAAAAATACTTTGGACAACAAAGTCATGTAAATTAATTGAGCTTGGGATTGTGCTTGAAATACACCATACCAAATAAGAAATGAGTATCCAACGCAAACTCATCAAATCCATACCAAATAAGAAACGAATAACAAAGGCAAACTCATCAAATCCATCTCTCATAATTGAAAATCTAGTTCACAAGGAGATATATCAGTGCTTTGTGCTATCATTCAAGACAAATGCCTCTTCAAGAAAGGACATCGACCAATTTTGCAAGGGCCATATAACTAATAAAAAACGGGAGGAAGTAAATCCCTTTAGAGGATGCAAAAGCCAAAGTACAATAGTGAATGAAACTTTTCTCCATACTTGTACAATACACCCTACATTCTTGATGTAGTGATTGCCAATGTTTCAAAAGAATTATGTAAATCTCATGCTATTCTCTAAAATAATAGCCTACGAGGAGTGTAAGGCTATGCAAAAATATCTCTACTTTGTCCTTACCCATGACCCTTCCTCGAGCCCATTTGCACGGTAAGAATATTTTTTTCTTCGTTGATGTAAGAAATGCAATTTTCTTGCGTCAAGGAGATGCAAGCTCCTCTTGGCCATCCACAACTCTCCCAAAAAAATTTGTTGTACTCTCTTCCCTAAGAAGGCTCCCCTTCCATCTAACATTGACTACTCATCCCGGACTTCCCGTGTCACTTCCCTCTATAACCCACCATCTAAATCCCATGTCCTTTCCCCTTCATTGCCCCTCTTCTTGTCATTTATTTTCCCCGAGAGATACTGAAAGAGGTGTCTAGGTTTTGACTTCGTGCACATATACTAATAGCAAGGGTTTCCACATTGAATTCCCCAAGCACGGTATGGACTCTCTTGCACCCCACATTGTCAATCGCTTCAATAAGGTAGTTTGTAGGGGCTCCACATTGTGATCGCAGCACATTATCCACCCAATTTTTAAATCCAAGAATAATTCAAATCAAAACAACTACATGACCATCATGATTGGGTATACCTTTTCCAAGTATGCCATTAGTTGGAAGGTGTAGTTTTCTATGTATCTCGGTGTTGTTTGTTTGTGGATATTTTCTCTTCTCTTTCCCATTCCTTCTCCATCGTTATATTGAGGGATGTTCATCAAAGACTTAAAGAAAATGTTGTTCTTGTGGTTTATGCTTCCAGTTTTGAATCTTATGGTGTTGGTGGGGAATAGGCATAAGAAGGAAGAAGAATACAGTGGTCATCTCCATAGTGACACGTTATATAAACATGAGGAAGGTTTGGAAGGGGACAAAGATGGTAGCAATGAAGGTAGAAGTAAAACTTCATTAACACCCTTGTGGAAGTATGTGACAAAACCTTGGGGGAGGGGGTGGAACCACTAAAATTTTATGTAGGCATGATTATCATCAAGGAAAACCTTACACCGGTTCATATACCCATGTGAGGAGGCATCTTTGTGGAGTATTAGAGAGTGATGATAATAAGGGGGCCATTGGAATCTCGATTTGTCCTAAATTATCAAAGGAAGAGAGAGAGAAATACATCAAGATAGAGGAAGTTGCACAAGGAATGCATGGTAAAAAACAAAAGGTTCAATATGATGCATCATCTAGATTTAGCGGTACCACATATGCATCCCCTCGTGCATTTGGAACCGCAAGGCATGCAAGGGTTGATATAGAAGAACAATAGCATATTTCCTTGATGTTGGTGGTAAGGATGAGGTGGATGCAAAGGTGGTGCGATTTCTCTATACATGTAGGATACCATTCAATGTTCTTTGTTCCCCATATTGGCATGATATGGTTCAAGCCATCAACAAATCCCCCCCAGCATACAAGAGCCTCGGGCATGAAAAAGCTAGAAGAATGTTACTAGATAGGGAAGGAGAAAAAATCCAAGAACTCTATCATGGTTATAGATGAAAGTGAAGATAGTGGGGTACCCATTATATCTGGTGGTTGACAAATGTTAGAAACCAACATTTGATAAATGTTCTTGGTGTTTTGGCTAGTGGTGTAGTGTTTCTTGCAACGCATGACTCCTCATCAATCACTGCATCTGCTCTAAACATTTCAGACCTCCTACTGAAAACCATTAATGTTGTTGGTCTTTTTAATGTAATTCAAGTAATCATTGATAATGTAGCAAATTGGAAGGTAGTAGGAAAAATCATTGAGTGAGTGCATCCTCGCATTTTTTGGCCTAGGTGTTTGGTGCACACATTGAACCTTTTGATGCATGATATTGTCAAGTATAGACATTGTGGATGGATTAATGACTTGTACAACAGAAAGAAGAAACTCATTGAATTCATCATTGGGCATACAAGGGTCCAATCCTTTTATGACACTTTAGGTTGCAACTATTTAAGATTGCAAAGACTAGATTTGGTAGTTATTTCCTCCCCTTTAGGCACGTATAGACGATAAGACAAGCTTGGGTGTTATGGCGATACGTGATGAGTCAAATGACTTTAGTATTGATAGAGATCATGCTAATGCAATGAGGGAAACTATTCTTGTGGCCATTTTGGTCACGTGTTAAGTATGTTTTGCAATTCTCCAAGCCAAATTATTACATGATTCCATTATAGATTTAGATTGACAAATCCCTAGAGAGGTGTATGAACAAATGGATACCATGCTAGGCCAGATTAAGTACATTGTTCAACTTAGAGATGAACTTGTATAATCATATTTGTATGAGGTGGAAAAATCATGGGAGAAGTTATATATTCCACTATATGCCTTAGACAAACTAGTCCCTAATGAGGAGTGTGATAACATATGGCTACTATTGAGCCATAACATCAATGGAAACCATGCCTTTGGGGCCAACCATGCAATTAGACATTGAGGAAATCTATCTTCCCTCAAGCAGTGGAACATGCATGGCGGTTCTACCCCGCATCTACAACATTTGGCGACACGAGTGCCTTCCCAGGTGGTGTACTCTTATTCCAAAAAGAGGTGTTGGAGCACCTACAATTTCATTCACAATGTCAAAAGAAATAGATTGAATGTAAACAAGTCAGAGAGCTTGGTTTATGTGCAATACAACTTGCGACAGTTGTCCCATTGTTGTGAGAAGTCAAAGATGGATAAACCAGATGAGACTTGGGGCAATAATCCAAAGGAGGATAATTTGGAGGATGGAGAAATTGGAGAATGCCCTTTTTGATGATGATGGTGATCATTGTAAGATGACACTTCCATCCATTGTCATGGTTGCCTTGACTAGGACTCCAACAACAAGGGCTTCATGTTTAGTTCCATCTACACTGTTACTTTGACTAGGACTCCAACAACAAGGGCTTCATGTTCAGTTCCATCTACACCATTACTAGCTTCAGCTTAGTTCCACTACCACATGGAGGCTCGTGAGGAAATCACAGTGGTGCAAAGAGGAGGAAAAGTATATAGAAATTAAAATAATTGTTTCTCCTTTTTATGTGCTTTATGTGTCGTAGACTTTAGCTCAATTTAGTGTTATGGACCTTCATATCTTCATACTTCAGTTAAATTATCATTTTAGAACTTATGCAAATGGCCTATTTTCTGAACATAACTCTTTGGCCATGTTGACAGTTGGCGGATAGCCTATTTCATTCCATAAACTAATGGTCTACTTCCTATTATATGGTTTAAAAATTTG
The DNA here is from genome assembly GCA_900067695.1 of Picea abies. Taxonomy (NCBI): domain Eukaryota; kingdom Viridiplantae; phylum Streptophyta; class Pinopsida; order Pinales; family Pinaceae; genus Picea; species Picea abies. The sequence goes on along the minus strand of CBVK0103038799.1, from coordinate 9,299 downwards.
CATATTTGTCACTACTAGATGGTTGACACTCAAATGATTAATCATTAATCAACTATGGATGACATTTCTAACTTCATAATAATGTAGTATTCATATGCAAGTAGCACAAATATGCATTTTTTCCTATATTCTGTAACTAATCTAGTATTCTGCAAGTTTTTTAATATAAATGCATTATAATATATAGAACTATAAAGTATATAAAAAAACTACTGTGACACTTTGTTGTCGGGATTTTTTGAGAAAGGGTGCTCCTGCTCCCATTTCCCCTCCACTCCCACACTTTAGCAGCCCTGCTACATCGTATGATCCATTGCAAACTTTTGGTCCCATGGGCCATCATCCAAGCCAAACTGGGGCCCATCCTTTACACCTAAAGAACATTTCCACTCATCTTCTTCATTCACGTGGTCTACACTCTAGTAGGCCTTCCTTCCACCCATTATAGATATCCATATCTCGCTGTTTACTCTTTTGAGGAGTTGACCTCATTAGACCTTTATGGACACAAACAATGTTGGTTCCTAGAGGCCACTTCATTTCTCCAATCCATCTTTGATCCAACGGACCATTCAACTTGTTTGGGCCGTCTTAAGAGCATATCTTCACTTTTGTAGTTTTGGGTCAAAAATCACAATTTTGGGCCTTTTCTAGCAATTTTCCCCTTAAACTTTTTGAACGAAGTTCAAAAAGTCTTCATGTTGTTCTCCTTGTCACAAGCTTTCCAACAAGCTATCAAGCACTCAATTTCAAGTTCAAAGTGAAAAGTTGTATCCCCAACAAGTTGACCATCACATGTCCTACTTGGGGCACCTAACTCATGACCTACCAACTCCTAGCCTTTTCATTTCTGACGTACATAGTGATGTATAGTGGCAACAACGTCTTGTAATGGTTCTCTTATGAATAAACTTATTGGGTTTTGCTGCAACATTATATGTATTATTTTCTGCAATTTTCCTCTTTAGTTCAAGTTTCTCTATTATAATATGTAAAGTTTTGCAACTAGTGTATTGTCCATCAAATTACTCCCAAATTCCGGATTAGTTTTATCAAAGCAGTATGTTCCACATTGCATGTCCCATCAAACAAGGTCAAGATACAAGAAGCTACGTCTTAAGATGCATGACCTGTTAGAAGGTGTCTCGGCATGGGCCTAAGTGTCCTAGGCATGCTGATGGACACATTAAATTAGCTGTATCAGCCTTATTCATCTTTGCCTAAGTCTAACATAGGAATTCAGTAGAAATTTCTGTTTTGAGTGCTTTGTGGGGCCTAGGAAGTGGGGCGCACAGCTTAGTGTTGTGTGGGGTCCAGCCAAAGGGGGGCGCCTCAATCTGAGCCTTTGGAGGTTGAATTGGGCACACATCTCAAGGAAAAAAGGTGGTTGGAAAAAAGATAAATTGAGGGGTTGAGGGTGAGGAGGACACATACATTACTCATTGTTGAGTAAGAGAATTGAAGGAGGGTGAATAGGGCTGAGAAAGAGGGCGACTGGATGAGTGAGTTGAGCAGCATGTTGAGGGGCGATTTTTGGGCATCTTGGGCAGCTTGCAGAGGCCGAATTTTTGGCAGCAGAGAGGCCGTATCTGCTGGAGCATACTGGGTCGTACCAAGTCGTACCTTTAGCAAGAAAAGAGGCCGATCTGAGCAGGTTGTACAGCAGCCAAGAAGGGCCGAAATTCCCTATCTGCTGGAGCATACTGGGTCGTACCAAGTCGTACCTTTAGCAAGAAAAGAGGCCGATCTGAGCAGGTTGTACAGCAGCCAAGAAGGGCCGAAATTCCCAGGCCGTACAGCAGCCAACAAAGGGGGAAATTCAGCAGGTCATACAGCAGAATTAGAGAATACATTTGTTGGGCCATACAGCAAAAGTTAGAAGCCAAATTTGTTGGGTCGTACAGCTGAGTTTTGCTGGACCGTACAACTGATTGAGAGGGAAGACTTGCTGTAAGCTTTTCTGAATATTTTCTGTTGCTGTAATATTCCTCTGAAGCCCATAATAAAGCCCATCCTTTGTTGGTTTTCCCCACACTGGGGTTTCCAGGGTATTTTTTGGTGTTATCTAAGTTTGTGCTTGGTTTACTATTAGCTTCTGCTGTGTATTGTTGGTTAAATAACTCAGCTTTAGGTTATTTGCATAATTTCTGAATTTATACCAGCAAGTATAATTTCTGGGTTAAAGTAAATTATTAGAAACAATTTTTGTGTCGAGTTATAAGAAATTTACATGGTATCAGAGCTCAGCCTCTGAATACAGAAGGGATGCAAGTTATTTGCTGTGCAGACCAGGGTGTGAATCAGAAAAGGGATATGTTACCAGAAAGTGTGTGGAGTCAGAGTAACTGACTTAAATGGCAAGTGCAGGCTTGAGGTTCGAAGACAGGCTAGAGGTCGCCTCAAACTTCAGTCTATGGAGGGAGCGAATGGGTTTGCTGCTGGAGGAGAATGGATTGTGGGAGTTTGTTAAAGGGAAAGCAATACTTCCAGCTGATCCAACACAACAGCCAGCCCATCTTAAGAAGGATGTGAAGACAAGGAGGATTATTGTTGATGGAGTCAAAGACCAAAGAAGGATGTGAAGACAAGGAGGATTATTGTTGATGGAGTCAAAGACCACTTCATTCCTCATCTTTCTGGCAAGAAGACAACTAACGATATGTGGGAGGCCCTAGTGAAACTGTACCAGTCTGATAACCAGAGGAGGAAGATGTTGCTCAGAGAAAAGCTGAGAAGCACGAAAATGGCCAAGGAAGAGTCAGTGGTTACATCCCTCACCAAGTTCACTCAGATCAGAGATGAACTGGCAATTGTTAGGGAGGCCATGGACAAGATAGAGTTGGTGAGTACAACCTTGAATGGTTTCACCAAGTAGTGGGAAGTGTTTGTCCGAGAAGTGGTAGCTCGAGAGAAACTCCCTGATTGGGAGAGGTTATGGGATGACTTCACCCAAGAGGAGCCGAGAGTTGATTCCTCACGGGCTAGCCAGCCAACGAGTAAAGAGGAGGAGACTGTTGTTCTTCATGCGAAGAAGGGAAGTGGAAGAGGTTCCAGGGACATGAGCAAAGTGAAACGCTTTGCATGTCATAAGACTAACCACTATGCAAGCCAGTGTCCCAACAAGATGGACGATTTTGCTAAGAAATTCGAGGAATTTTCTTTGGTCACTTTTCTTTCGAGTAGCAGTGTTGCAGGGTATGAGGACATCAGGGCATGGTTCGTGGACAATGGATCATCTCGCCATATGACGGGGATGAGGTCGATGTTCCTTAGTGTTCTGGAGACGAACTCAGACTTGCATGTGAGAAGTGGGGCTAGCACCATGCATACAGTAAAGGGGGTTGGATGTGTAAGATTCTAGCTACAGTCAGGTGGTTCTTTAGAGGTGGTTAAGGTGTTGTTTGTTCCAGAGTTGAAGGTAAATATGCTCTCAATATCAGCTCTGGAGGATATGGGGTATGCAGTTATGTTCGAGGACGGACAAGTTCTCATACTTTCAGAGGGAGCGACCTTGGATGCAGCAATGAAGCTTGGCATCAGGGAGGGTATGATGTACAGGGTGATGGGACAACATGTAGTTGAGACCAAGGGAATCTTGGATCATAGATCAGTGTCAGAGACTGAGTCTAGTGGACAAGTGGCTTCACACAAGACTGCCAAGCCTGTCAACTAGTATGACATGACGTTGATGGATGAGGAGAGTAGGTTATCAGATCAAAGTGCAACAGAGATAGCAGGAAGGTCTTCCAGTTCAGAGGGAGCAGCTACAGCAGCAGCAGTAGCAGATGTGATGGGGTCAGAGATTGATCCAGGTGGAGACACCTTCCTCGCTAAGAGGGAATGTTAGTTTCTATAGCTCAAAAGGTGTCTCAGCATGGGCCTAAGTGTCCTAGGCATGTTGATGGACACATTAAACTACCCATATTAGCCTTATTCATCTTTGCCTAAGTCTAACTTCGGAATTCGGCAGAAATTTATGTTTTGAGTGCTTTGTGGGGCCCAAGAAGTGGGGTGCACAGCTTAGTGCTGTGTGGGGTCCAACCAAAGGGGGGCGCCTCAATCTGAGCCTTTGGAGGCTGAATTGGGCACACATCTCAAGGCAGAAAGGTGGCTGGAAGAAAGATAAATTGAGGGGCTGAGAGTGAGGAGGACACACACATTACTCATTGTTGAGTAAGAGAGATGAAGAGGTCGACCGGCTGAGTGAGTTGAGCAGCCTGTTAAGGGGCAATTTCTGGGCAGCTTGCAGAGGCCAGATTTTTGGCAGCAGAGAGACTGTATGTGCTCGAGCATACTAGGCCATACCAGGCCGTACCTTCAGCAAGAAAAGAGGCTGATCTGAACAGGCTGTACAGCAGCCAAGAAGGGCCGAAATTCCCAAGCCGTACAGCAGCCAACAGAGGGAGATATTCAGCAGGCCATACAGCAGAAGTTAAGGATAAATCTGCTGGGCCATACAGCAGAATCAGAGGATAAATCTGCTGGGCCATACAGCAGAATCAGAGGATAAATCTGCTGGGCCATACAGCAGAAGTTAGAATCCAAATTTGCTGGGCCATACAGCTGAGTTTGGCTGGGCCGTACAGCTAATTGAGAGAGCAGACTTGCTGTAAGATTTTCTGAATATTTTCTGTTTCTGTAATATTCCTCAGAAGCCCATAAAAAAGCCCCTCCTTTGCTGGTTTTCCCCACATTGGGGTTTCCAGGGTATTTTCTGGTGTTGTTTAATTTTGTGCTTGGTTTACTGTTAGCTTATGCTATGTATTATTGGTTAAATAACTCAGCTGTAAGTTACTTGCATAATTTCTGAGTTTATATCAGCAAGTATAATTTCTGGGTTAAAGTAAATTATTGGCAATAATTTCTGTGCTGAGTTAGAAGAAATTAACACAATATGCCACCCTACCTTGGCTTCCACATTGTTTTTAATGTGGAGTTGCTCTACCCATACTTCCACCTTTATAGGACACATCAAATGCTGCAAAACAAACCTACAAAGTTGGATCTTGATTACACATTGCCAACTACTACAACAGATCAAATATTGGATACAAGGATGAAGGACACCCAAAATCAAGACATGTCACTCTATGGGGTTTCAAGGTAGAGCACTTTTTCCATCAAGGAAAGAGATTCCCCGAGAACTAGATCCAGGAAATGTTTCTCTCATTTGGTCCAGAAATTTGACAATGGTAACCATTGCTCTCCAAGGGGGATGCCTAATCAAAGTGACCATTTAAACAATTAGGGTAGTTTTAAAGAAGATCTTGAACTTTGTGGTTTCCAGCCAAAAATCAAAAATCACAATTTCCAAGCCTTTCCCAACAAAGTTTTTCCAAAAAACTATTTGAACATAGTTTGAACTTTGAACCCTCTTCATGGTGTTCTCCTCATTCCAACGTTTCCAACAAGCTATGGAGCACTCAATTCCAAGTTCGAAGCAAAAAAGTATGGTCCTAACAAGTTGACCATCACATGTCCAACTTTGTGCAACGAACACATGGCCTTCCAGCTTCTAGTCTCTTCATTCCTAATATTTATAGTAATACATAGTGGCAACAACCTCTTGTAATAGGTTTGGCGAATGAGAGTGGCTTCACATCTCTTCTCGTAGATTAGTACCACCATAGTACATAGCTCTCTTATGACTAACGTTATTGTGTTCTGTTGCAAGTTGCAACATTCTGTGTATTATTTTCTACAATTTTCCTCTTTAGTTTAGTGTCTATATTATAATACATTAAATTCTACAATTTATTGTAGTGTCCACCAAAATGCTCATAAAATCTAGAACCCTCCTTTTAGATATTCATTGGATGCCCCCGATCATCTCCTCACCAAAAGAGTAGAGATCAACAAGGCAAATAGTGATGACATCTATCGGAATGTACATTCATAATACTTGGGTCTCCCTTCCTCAAACTCTTGGTCCCAAGATGGCAATTTGTTATGAACATTTCATGCAGTTGTAGGATGGTATCATTGTTCGTCCTAACTAAATACAAATCAGCGAGTGCATTGCCCAGGATCTCGCTCGACCAGTTGCAAGTTCACTCCCACCACCTACAGATCAAGACGAACCACCATATCCCACGACCTAAGAGGATCAATCAGTGGTTCCATCTCCTAAAGATTGAACCTGGGCAGCACTTTGTTTTCAAATGACCCATATACTATGAGATATGGGGGAGGTTCCCTTGCTTGTTCTGGAACTTGGGGAGGATCTGTCAGTACTTCCATTTCCAGAAGATAGGGTCTGAGGAGCACTACGTTATCAGATGACACATATACTATAAGATATAAGGGAATGTTCCACTACTTGTCTTAGAACCTCTTACTACTAATTCTTAATCAATTCAACTTTGCCCTGCATCATTTTCTATATCAAGTGTTGAGTTAAAACTTGTACAGTTTGTCTGCAAATTGCCTCAGACCTGATCAGCCTAGATGGGACATTTTTATTAACAGCAATCTTTATGATTCATACATTTTTCTATAAGAAGTAATCGTCAATCAGACTTCAAAGACAGCATATTCCTTCAAATCATTCCTGGTGAGACACAATACTCCCAAAGATTGCCCTTTCATTTTAACTTTAAAGCATACGAGTAATGTTGCATTTAGCTTCAAGGTATCAACTGCTTTCAATATAATCTAACTAAAACCCAATTCACTGGACTCATCCATTCCAACTTATAAATCAAACTGAGGAGCACATGCAAGCACAACATCTTTATGACCTTCTTGGCCACTAAGAATCTCGCAGACTGGCCTGGCATGTTCTAAAATACTGACAAATTGCTCCCTAGTTCTAAACATTGAATTGGCATTTACTAATGGCCACCAAATATGTCAATTTCCATACTTTGACATTTATTTATTTCACAAAAATGCACACCTGAAGTAATTAGCAATTTTGGAAAGCCACTATCAATGTCTTTTCTGCCCATAAGAATCAATAACATCACTTCTACAAGCATGTTCATTATGACCTAGCCCCTGATTATGTTAGATGTAAAAAAGACATACACAAAATGAAAACCAGTTTTTCCTACAAAGTATATTTATGGTGTATAAAATTTAGATAGATCCTGACTCTACTGACAGCCACCAGAAATCTAGCATTGCTTTTATTAAGAATGAAGCTGTTTTCACATCGATAGGCTTGTTCCCACTAGATCCTGACAAAGTTCATTGGAATAAGAGAAAAAAAATCATACCGGGGAAAAGAAATAGCCCATTGCAACAACTTCAATCAGATGAGTTCCAGCTGGAATGTCATAGCTTTTCCATCAACAGTCAAGGAATTAAATATTTTAACACACTACCATTTCTGATTAGATTTGACCTCCAAATCAACAAATAAATAGAGTAAAATAGTTACATAGCATAACCACTGTTACATGAAAAGTGAACCTAAAAATCATTTAACAATTTAAGACAAAAACACCACCTGCTGGAATTGTAAAGCCAGTGACCCATAAGAGAAAACTCAAGCACCCCAATGGAAATACAAGAGACAAAGACACCACCTGCTTGAATTGTAAAGCCAGTGGCCCATAAGAGAAAACTCAAGCACCCCCAATGGAAACATAACAACGTAGAGTCTTCCACAAAAGCAAATGCAACAAAAATAACATAAAACAGGGAATTTAAAAATTGTGTGTGCAGCCATCGATAGCTTCAAAACTAGACATAGAATGCTTGTACAAACTTCAAAGAGAAGATATATATTAAGAATATTTGGAAGTGTGTATGAATAATGAAGCACTGATAATACAGAAAGGCAGCATGAAGAAAGAAGGAAGAAAAACGTGGAGAACAAATATCATGAAATGGAAATGACAAATACCACAAGTCAGTTGTGCAACTGAGTTTTATTAATAGCCAACATAGGACAAATTATGCATTTTTTTAATTTCTTAACCTCAAACATAATACATAACCATGATTTCACTCCTACACATAATTTGGATGTCCTGATGGCTGAAGTGGGTCAAATAACATGAATAAACAATGAGCCCCAAGGGTGAGCTCAATCGGTAGAACCATCCGCCTAAGGCATGTTGCCAATGGGGAGGCCTCAAGTCACAGGTTCAAATCCAAGCGAGTCCCGCGGGATTATGATGCACTATTGTAGCTGACATTTGAGCCACCCTCCATCTGGATATTCTGAGGAAGATGAGGGGATCCACAAGGTTCTCCTTGGAAAAAGAAAAACATGAAGAAACAATATAAGGAAGTTGAAATGGTGTATAATCTTAGGGTAGATGACCTTGTCAACCATTATCCACCTTTACTGCCACGATGCATCACATGATCTAGATTTATCTTGTGCTTAGTTCATTGTTAGTGGTATTAGCCTTTCTCGCCAAGGAGGTGTGAGCCTCATAACAGCCAACATCCCCGCAATTGCATATTTTGTCATAGTGGCTAGGGAAAACAATGGCTCCCAAGAAGGCTCACAAGTTTGCCCCAAAGGTATTCCACAAGATAATGCTCCTATGCTCCCGTTAATAGCTTTGAAGCTCCTATTCAGATTTTTGATGTGGAGTATGAAGATACCTATAGGGAATATATTGTGTGTTGCTCTAGTTGGATACTTCGTTGGTCGTATCTCGTTAGAGAACATGATCTGAGCAAGCATGGATTTGTGAGTCTTAGGAGCCTTATGGCTAGCATGTTGCCAATATTAGATACTTGACCAAGGGTTTCTTCATGTTCTATTTTAGAGATCCTAGTGGTTGCATCTCTATCATACAATGTGGCCCTTGGTTGGGTGGGAACACCTTGTTAACCTCCACTCGTTGGAGCAAAGATTTCTCTATTGAGATGTATGCTTAGCTTCACTACCCTCTCTAGATTAAATTTGTTAGCATCCCTTTTAATTGCTTTGAAGCTCCTATTAAGATATATAATGTGGAGTATGAAAATCCATGTTGGGACTATAATGTGCATGGCCTATTCGGATACTCTATTGGTCATATCCCATTAGAGAATATGACTAGAGCATGGATTCATGAGGCCTAGGCATTGTATGGCTAGCATGTTGCCAATATTAGCTACTTGACCAAGAGTTTTTTCATATTCCTCTTTAATGATCCTATTAATTGCATTGCTATCATGCAACGTGATCCTTGATTATGTAGGAACACCTCGTTGGCCTTTGTGTTGGGTAGGTGTTATATTCTTTGCATGTGTGTGGGGGGGGTGTTAGATTTGACGACTGCATCTGACAATCCCGGATTTTGCTATTTAGCATTTTTCACTATTTTTAGTGGTTTTCTAAATTAATCCTA
>CBVK0103038796.1:0-11430 GCA_900067695.1 Picea abies | reverse complement strand
TCACATTTGCAGTTTTGCTAGGAAATCCATGATTTTTCACTCCAAGTCCTGCCAAAGGCAATGCCAAACATCATCAAAACTCTAACATAACCAAAAGCAAAGGCGGCAGTAAATACATTTTTAACACTGACCTTGAAACAAAACACTACCATAATTGTGAAGATGTAAGCATAAAAGATATAAACTGTTGAATAGAGATCGGTTTCTGAATTAATTACCTTCCATTTTCACTCTGCCAGCAACTGTGTAACCATCTGCAATCCTGCCACATTTAACCAGGATAATACTAAGCTTTAATTCTAACCACAGGCACCAAAAGCTAAATAATCAATTCATCATTGAACAAAAGACATCATCAACTTAGCATTCAAGTGAATTTCATCAGTCCAACTAATATTGTCAGCTGCCATGCCAAACAATGACCACAGGGATGGAACCCCGTTGTCAGCTGCCATGCCAAACAATGACCACAGGGATGGAACCCCGAGGAACCATTAGTCAAAACCCATCAATCGAATCCCTAGACAGCTTTTCAGGACTGCAAATAACAGCCTGTTTCTTCCTTCTTTTCCCAAATAATTGATAGCATATACATCCCAAACATTGTTTCTGGAAATTACATATACATCAAAATAAGGAGGGGGTTAACATTCTTTAATAAAAGAATTTGCTAGGGAATTTGAGTAAGGCTGTCAATATGTCTATGCACGGAATTTACTACTGTCCTTGTCACCATCACTGCCTGTCCAGCCTTCCTAGCTGGCCTGCACTGGCCCTGGGCCAGCCAACCCTGCCATACACCCTCTGGGTACCATTTATAGCTACTCCAACCAAAGTTGGATCAGTTGATCAGTTAGCTGCTGTAGGTGTTAGCAAAAACCCAATGTCTAGTAACAACAAGCACAATGGTATCGTCCAAGGCTGCCAGGAAATTCACCCTGAAAGTTTACCCTCAGGTAATAACAAAATTCCTAAGGAAAGTTCCCATAGGTATTGCTGTCACTGAATATGATAATGTTTGTAATTCATGTAAAGAACTTTTGTTACTTAAGTATGCATGCCGCCAGAGGCCATGATTAGGGCTTGTGTTAAGGAGGTTTGGGAACCTCGTGATTGGCATTGTATTAGCAGCCATAGCCTAACAAAGTGCACGTTTCAACCATCGTTGCTCCTGGACCTACCCTGGGTATGCAAAAATACCCTTGTGTTTCCCCCCTAGGTGGAAGGTTTTTCGGCTCACAGCATTGCCCAATTAACTTGTCTTGTGTAGGTTGAGTTTTCTATACAGAGCCTATGCAACCCTGGCCTTTCTTGGAGCATATCTCAGTGCCCATTGGAGGCTTTATCTATCATGAGCACTCCTAGGTTTTCCACCCTAGACCCCAGAAAAGGGTTTGCCTGAGAATCAATTTGTGCAAGGATCTGAAAGAGTTTGTCCTCATCTAGGTAGGTGATAAGATGATGAAATAGCTTATTGAATATATCAACTTATCGAACCCATACATTCAATGCCAAAGCCTGGTTCATAAAATCCATCATAGTCCTATGGTCTAGTCAAACCCCTCGATTGTTTGTGTTTCCAGGCCACTCGGGCCCAAGCTTAGTCTACTTCCAAAGCCAACAATGGCATTGAAGGTTGATGGGTCTAGGTTGTTCATAAGAACTCTGAGAATAATAAGATTATTGCTGCCCAAAAAACACAACCCCCTAAACCGGCTTCTGCCAAGGAGTCGGCTCTAAATAACCCCACAACCTCAAATGTTGGAAAAGAGCTAATGCACCCCTCTCAAGCCTCATCCTCTCGGGCAGAAGGCAAGAGGGTGTGCTCCCCTATTCCTCTTATGAATCCCCAAGCAACATCATCTCGCAAAGAAGAACAAACGAAACCTAACGTTCATACCTTAGAAGATTGATTGTATGATGTTGTGATAAAATCTCCAACAACATAAAATCCATAAGATGTTTTGGTGAAGCTAGGTGAGAATGTTGATTATTATAACATGGAAATTATCACTACCATTTCTCAATGAAGGTAACATCGTGGAATGTCAAGAGTTTGATAGGCTCCTACTAAAAAGCTATGGTCCATAGGACTAGGACTCTATTCAAAGATCTTAATGTGTTTTGTTTATAGGAAATGAAAGTTATTGATTTCTTGCTTAAAATTGCTTCGAGTGTCATGTGGTCACACACTATAGACGTCTTGACGAGTCATGTAAAAAGGAGAGAGGGTGTGGCAACATTGGTCTCCCCCTAGTATGCCTCGGTCATCATAGGGTATTGAACAGACCCTTTGTAACACCTTGTTTGAATTTTGTTGAATCTTCATGGTAATCATGGTTGTATGTTGGGCTAGGCCAACATCTACATAGCTAATAAGCCCATTGGCTTGTCTACGGTGACTTTAACATGGTGGAAACTCAAGAAGACAAGGAAGGCTTGTTACTTGTCTAAATGTTGTAGTCTGAGAAGAATGCATGGAACTCACTCAAAGGCGGACTTGGGTTGTATGACCCTAACAAGTTCAAGCATAGAGACTCATCAGAGTTGTGGTTCACTTGGTACGATTTCCAAAAGGTTACGAAAAGGGTCACTTGGTACAATTTCCAAAAGGTTACAGAAAGGGTCACTTGGTACAATTTTCAAGAGGTTAGAAAAAAGGTCCTCAAAAGAATAAACTAGGCTATTTTGTCCAAACAAAACTCTTTCTATTTCAACTATTTTAAAGGCACGCTTGTTTAAGTGTTTAGGGAAGTCGCTCTTTCAAACCCTAAACCTATCTATTTTTCATTCTCCTAAGGGCCAAAAGAGGATTCACAAAACTAGATCCATTTTGAAATTTGAGTGTATCTCAATTGAAGAACCGAAGTTGTATAAACTATATTAAAGGGATTTGGAACATCCTTCCCAAACCAATGGGTGATGAGTAACAGATCAATTGGTGGGAAGATGATATTGAATGCGCCATTGCATTTGCAAGAGGATACGGGGGATAAACCGTGATTGTTTAGTGGAAGCGTCATTGTTTGGCAGAAGCATCATAAGGCTATTAAAGAAATGGAGTATCTATGTCAACTCTTGCAATCCAATCCATAAGATGAGGAAAAACAAACCCAAGGAACCAAGCTTTGTCACTTGTTAAAGTTGACAAGGTACATTCGGCAAGAGGTGCCAAGTTGGGAGCCTGACTAGAGTAGATCAAGATAGGGAATAGGCTTATTGAATGATTTCTTTAAATCCCGTGTTATCAAGGAGGTTGTGATGAAAATTATTATGCTCAAACTAACCTTTGTCTGAATCACCAACCAAGAAAATATTGAAAGAGAATTTGTTAGTCGACATAAGATGGTATTTCAATTGCAAGGGCTCACGAAGGAGCACGTGGTGGCCATTCAAAATTGTCTCAACATGATCTTGCAACACCTTTTGAAGGAGCAAACAAATGTGTGTGAGCATGTGTTTACTCTCAGTGAATTGACAACGGTCTTCATGGAGATAATTGAAGATAATTCTCCAAGATTGGATGACTTTCTATGCAAATCTTATAAATCCACATGGGACTTTATCATGGCATACCTCCTGCAGGTGTATAAGGAAGCGATTAGAAGATAATCCTTGTAGTGCAAACATTAACAAGAGCCTAATCATTAATCAAATTCACTTTGACACCTAGCGACCTAGAGATTATTAGAAATTAGAGGTCAATAATTCTCTTGAAGGTCTTGTTGCCGTCCTAATACACACTTGCTAACGTGAGCTAAGTCCTGCTCACTTAGCTTCATGGCACATGAGTTGACCCCTAGCTGAATAGGTGGTCAACAGGTCTCATACAAGATCTTGGCTAAAGCGCTAACCCTCCACATCAAGAATATTCTTGCTAAGATCATTCAACCTAGTAGACAAGTTTCATTAGAGTTCACTTCATCCTAGATAATGTGATCATTGTCTTAGAAGGAATGGGATGGGCTTGGAACACCTTGGTCTCGGTGCCCTTTTTGTCAAAATAAATTGCGAGAAAGTTGATAATCAAGTAGAATGGCCTTTTATTCTTACAATGTTAAAAACTCTAGGCTTTGAGAATATCTTCCTCAATGTTGTGAGACCCTATTTGCAAAAGCCTCCCCCTATCTTTTCATTAATCATTGAATTGGAAAAGGTCGGCCTATTTACATCCATCTAGAAAGTGTGTTGCCTGGCCCCCACCCTCTATGTATGGTTATTCAAGCCTTGGACTATCTCATTCACAATAGGGTTTCCCAAGGTCTAATTAAAAGGCATCCCTCTCCCTAAACCAAGCATTGGACCATTGGTTGATGGCTATTTTGTTGATGACTCATTTCCCACCATCCTTGAAGATCAAAATTCTATGGAAAGCACTATGCAATGCATCCAAATATTTTGCCATACATCTGGATCTAGAATCTAGTGGGCCAAAAACTCAATGCCATAGGTAGAGCAAGAAGTTGATGCATGTCTAGTATCCCTTTTGCTTTCCAAGCATTTCATAAAGAACTTTGGGAGGTGGTCATTTAGAAAGTAGAATGATATTTTACTTTAGTTAACGAAGCCCATGGCTTTGGTAGCTAAGTTTCAAATCTACATTAAGGTGTTCACAACCACACAAATGTGTACTACTCTTCCTATTGATTGCCTTGTCTAAGCGCATACTAGAGAGATGAAAAAACTAAACTTTTTGAGGGCCAATAACGTTAGAGGCAAGAGTTTTCACAAAGTTGTTATATTGAAACCCTGGAGGCATGAGATACAAGCCTGAGCACTGTGCACCAAATGGACGATTTAAGTTCTACAAGGGAAGGAAGAGTAGAAGGTATTTTTGAGAAACTTTATCTGCTTGGATGCACCCCTTGACAAACAATCTTGCAATGCCTTACCCTACAAACTCTTAATGTATCCCAACACAGGTGACATAAAGAAGGCATGGGGAATTTAGAAACCTTTTCTCAACTAGAAAGGTCGAGACCTTCCGTTTGGGCTCTCTTTCAATGAGCAATCTTTGTGGTGTTCTCCTTTACTAATGCGTGAAGGGAAAGCCCTAGCATCGAACACATGGTTCTTGACCTTTGGATTTTTTAGAACAGACATCAACTCTTTTTTACTCCTAAACCAAAGATTGAGTACCATAGCCTGAGTTGAAAGCAAGATATAGGCTAGCCAACCTAAACTAGCTAATTTTGGATAGGGTTAAGGACCTAATTCCCAACTCTCTATTTATCACCTCAAGTTGTGCTTTGCAAGTCCCCCAAGACTAGTGGAAAGATTGTAAGTGAAATAATCCAAACACTTTCACTAAATATAACCCAACTAATGGGTATATGTAGTTATGCCAAAAGCCCATCTTGGATGGCCTCCTAAACAAGTTATGGACACTGAAATGAAAACACATGGTTCTTGACCCTTGGATTTTTTAGAAGAGACATCAACTCTATCATGGACATTTGTTTACTCCTAAACCAAAGATTGGGTACCATTGCCTGAGTTGAAAGCAAGATATAGACTAGCCAACCTAAACTAGCTAATTTTGGATAGGGTTAAGGACCCAATTCCCAACTCTCTATTTATCACCTCAAGTTGTGCTTCGCAAGTCCCCCAAGACTAGTGGAATGATTGTAAGTGGAATAAGCCAAACACTTTCACTAAATATAACCCTACTAATGGGTATATGTAGCTATGCCAAAAGCCCATCTTGGATGGCCTCCTAAACAAGTTATGGACACTTAAATTAAAACAACATACGTGGCTCCTTCAGCTTTGTAGCATATGGGAAGCCATTGGGGGAGCCAAAGTAAGCATTTTTTGACAAAGTCCCTTATTTGCGGGGCTTGGCTATTGGAAATATATAGACTCATCTAGGCATTCCCCAGCCTAAATGCTCGTTGTGTGGTAGTTAAAACTCTTAAACGCTTGCTTTCGTTCGGTCCCTTTACTGAGTCTACCCTGGGCTAGGTCTCAACTCTCTACATATGTGGTTAGTTCCCTCCCACCTCCATTGCCTAGAAAATAGCCCTCATGGGTGATAAACTCCCTTTGTGTTGTATAGTTCCAAGCAACATGGAAATTAATTAGAGTGCAAATGTTCTCGCATAAGGGAAAAAGTAATGATGATATGTTTAATCATACTCAACCTTCTAAAACCCTGTTTTGGTGTGACAACTCACTAATTCATGTGAATATGAACATTTCAATGTTTCACCAAGTTTCGAAAGCACGGGGATGCAGATGCAGAGAAACACATCAGAGGGACATGTGGAGACACCCCGCAAATTTTGGGAAGTATCACAGGGGGCACTCGGGTCCCTGGCATAGGGGATCCCATCTCCAAAATCCTTAAAAAAAAAATTTAAAGGTATAAAAACATAAATGATGCATCTAATTTTTGTGCGTTAAAACTTAAAACTTACAATGAACATATTGATATATGATATGAAAAACAAAGACATTTACAATTTATGATTTGAATCAAATTTGCAAACATGAGCAATGCCATGAAACAAAATAGTTTAATACATATTTGCATTGGCATGCAAGTTGTAACAAACATGATTAAGCAATCACCATTGTGTTTCTCATCGAATTTATAATATTAAAAAGACATTGATTAGTGATACACCAACATCAAACGACAAAATGAAATACATGGATTCAAATGCAAATGAAAAGTCACTTTAGGGGAGACATAAGGTAACTTGACTTAGTTTAGACAATTCAAGTCTTATGTTTTCATTTTTAGTTTTTTAATTTCTAAAAGTTGAATTTCAAAGGAGGCATCCTAGCATCCCCTACATGCTCCCCCAAACACGAAACATCCCCAAAATCATGGGAAACATTTTGCTTTTCATTTTGTTGAATTTCACTAAAAAGGGGATATCGGAAACATTTCGGTTGAAATTTCGGCATCCCAGGTACATGGGGAGAAAGGAGAGCACATCCCTATGTAACACTGGAAAATTATTGTCCGACTTCAAAAGATTGAAGCTAGACATAACCCACTTTAGACAGTTGCTTGATTTTGGGGGGGTGCTCATTGCACCATGAGAAGGGCACTGCCAAGTGCCTCTTGCACATTCAGTCTGATCCAGAGGGTCCCAACACCATTAGAGAAGGCCTTGCCACCAGGCTGGCCGTACTATTACAGGATAAAGAGAGCAACAACATAGTTGGCACCCTCCTCCTGCCCAACAGAATGATAAGTTTCCAACACTTGCAATCACCATTTCAGAGGTTGAGAAGCCTCCAATGCCTGTACCTGGAAATGATGTATGGGTGTCGATTACCTGCATACTCTTTCGCTCTTTGATGGAACCCCCCACCCTATGTTGGAACTTGGACTCATATCAATTGCTGCTTGAGTGATGAGCTTGGACTTCTGTGTTTTTTGGCATGCGGGCCAGCTGACTGAGACTTTGTTTATTGTTATTTATAATAGCATGGACATGTGTATGGATCACACGGACGTGCATTGACTCTTGTATGCCAAAGTGGTGGTTTAGTGATGGACAATTTTGGTTCTACGCCAGCTCGATTTTGATTTTGCTTGTGGTAGCTGATTAAGCAGACTGCATTTTTCCATTGAAAGCTACTGTTTAAACTTAATGTTAATAGTTAAAAGAAGCATTTTATCAAAAGAAAAAAGGATAGGGAATCATTTGCCTACAAAATGCTCAAAGCAAGAACCTGACTAAAACCTGATGGATATGATAGGGTGCAAGCCATCTATTTGCATTGCTCACTTGGCACAAAACACAAAAGTTTCGCCTTGCCACCGTATGAGATTGAAGGGCAGCGCAGAGCAGGGCTCTCTACTTGGAAAGTGTACCCCTACAGGAAATGACTCCAATGCCTTGGCTTATCTCACACACTGGCAAAACAGGTATGTGATCACAGATTTTTTATATTAATTTTGAGACGGAAAAGCTCAACCGTGCTTATTAGGCACCCAAGTTCTCACCATGGTTTGGGTGGGGGGTTCACACCCACCATTTATGAATTTTCACTCATCGCAGTTCATCCACTTACAATTGCACTCATATTGGTCCTATTGGTACTCTCCAAATCACCTTCCGCATGAAAAAAAAGAGCAGGGGGCAGACAGAAATGAATAATAATGGATTCTGAAATATATTCAAGGTTTCTTTTCGACAGTTAACCCTCTTTCACACCACAATTACTGATAGTTTAACGTGTGTGAGCAAATTCAAAGGACGATGACCCTCTTTCATCCACATACAAATCTGCTCATAGCAATCCTACTGGCACTCTCCAAATCACCTCCACGCACCCCCTGAGAGAGGAGAGGGAGGCAGACAGAAATGCATCATAGTCGATTCTGAAGCACATTCAAGGTTTCTTGTCGACAGTTTAACCCATTTTTCAAACCTCAAATACTGGCAGCTTAAACTCGTGTGAGCAAGTTCAAAGGGCGATGACCCTCTTTCATCCACTTACAAATGTGATCACAGAGGTCCTACTGGCACTCTCCAAATCCCTCCCCCCCACTAAGAAAAAAAGAGGGGCCGGACGCGGAAATGCAATTCAAGGTTTCTTGTCGACAGTTAAACCCTCTTTGACCCATCAAATACTGGCAGCTTAAACTTGTGTGAGCAAATTGAAAGGGCAATTTCCTCAAGTCTCCGCCCATTTTACCAACTCCAGCTATAGCAGATCTCAAGGCTAGGGTTTGGAATTGTACTTGCTGACTTGTTTCAATTTTACTTGGGGTTTTGTGCTTTCAAACACACGACTATGAACAAACTTTTCGATGTGGCAACCAAAAACGACCAAACTTCAAGTCCGATCCTAGGGAACAGAAATGCAAGATTTAAATTAGGCTAATTTAAATCTAATTCCGTGTTTTAAACATTCTGCGAAAAGGTGAAAAAAAAATGAAGGAGCCTAGAATAAAGATGTATTGCCGCAAACCTAGTCAAGATATTCGTTTGGTCACTTGAACTTCGAAGTCCAGAAGGGTTCTAAAAAACTAAAAATAAACTGACATTAAAGAAGTCCAGAAGGGTTCTAAAAAACTAAAAATAAACTGACATTAAAGAGATCGAAATACATTCAAACCTGGTAGATGAGACCGCTAAAGCCGAGCCAGGCAGAAGAGAAGTGAGTACGAGGATATTGCAGAGACAGAACACCAGCTTTCCGCGATCCATGGTCGCCGCAATGTTTCACAGCCCGGGGTTTCAAGGTTGATCTATCCTGCTTAGAAGGGTGTACTCGCACCCTGGTTTCCGATGGAACTTACAGAGTATATTTTAAGGTAAAACCTACGTTGAAAACGGGTTTCGACTGTGGTTGGTTTACTATGATTCTCTTAAAAAAATTATGATGTATCAGAACAAGAAGAGACACGTTAGATGTTGTAACAAAGCAGGGCCCAATGTCAATTTGAGCCAACGCTCCCATTCTTTATTATGATATCATATATGTTCATTTTGAGGTAGGAGGAGAACAAGGGACGCATTCGAGGATAGATAGATATAAAAAAATATAGATTTTTTTATTGAACTTTCCATGAGACTATAGGTTGTCTGGGATAAAAACTCGCTTACAACTTATGTGACTTGTGCATTAAGCAAATGAACCCCAAAAAATAAAGAGTATGCATGTAACCACTAATGGTTACTTTAAATTATAGAAAATAGTAATGAAAAATAAGAAGGAAATTATGATGGCGAGTTTTTGGTTATAATACAAATATATCATAAAATTTGTTAGGTTAAATTTGATTCAATGAAAGAGTCAAAGTTGTTAGGTCAATAATAGTGGTTTTGGGTACATGGTATTAGCGATCTATGAATTTAGAACCTATGGATTGCATGTAATGAAAGCCTTTAAAATGTTGGTGATACTCCATTGTAATGTGTCAAGAGTTGAGCAGTGAAGGCTCAGTTGGTGATACTCCATTGTAATGTGTCAAGAGTTGAGCAGTGAAGGCTCACTTAGCCGAGGCCAAGAGATTGGTCGGCTTGGCTGGGTTTGGCTAGGGGCAATAATAGATCTATTGTTGGTTGGTTTTTCCCATAAGGGTTTTCCAGAGAAAATCTTGTGTGATTTATGTGTGTTGTTGTTATGTTATTGATATTTTTATCTCTCTTATGATTTTTAAAACTAACATGTGGTATCAGAGCGAGGCAAACCTAAACTCTCTATCGAGAGTGGTTTCATGATGGGAGCCATGGAGAGAGAGATAATGAACATGATTGAGACTCGAGACGTTTAGCCAACAATTTGATTGTGGTTAGCAGTGGGCATGAAAGACGAGCAAAGCATTTCACATCATGTAGCATATGAATCAAGCAACTCTGTCGTTTTGAAAGAACTGTTGAAATAATATAAGCAAGGCGATTGGCCTCCTCCACACTTTGTGATCCATTGACGAAGAGAATGGCTAGTGGTAGCTGGGGCACCAAGATTTCTAAAGGTCGCGGGCAATGATCGAGAGTGGCCAAACACATGGAATCAATGTTCAAGGCTCACGAAAAGGCCCTCTGCAAATGTGATCGAAGTCCATATCAGAGATAGCAACGGAGCAACGTGGCAAATGGGCATTGTGAGAGCTCTAGTGGGTGCCTAGAAGGCCAGGCCAAGGAGAGATGAGTTCAGTAAGTGATTGCGATCTTGATTTGGTGTCCACGCTAGTAGAAGGAAAATTAAGCATTATTATCCAAGGCAGTTGCAAGGGAGGATCCCAATCCCATTGGAGTAAGAAGAGCCAAGTTGTGAGCAGAAGAGAAATCATTGAGGTTGTGTGCAGAAAAGAAGGAAGGTTGGTCACTAGATCATAGCAAAGAGAGGTCGTGTGCAAAGGAGAAAGGCCAAGTTGTGAAGACGATAAGAGAAAGGACTGAGCTATGAGTCAGTGTGGAGAAGCGTTGTGAAACCCTAGCAGCCCTGAGAATAAAGAAAAATGTGTGTGCCAAGGGTGTTGACAAGCTCGAGGTCGCTAAAGAACCTTGAATTGATTGAGTTATTGTCAACGACTGCAGTGATTGAACCACAAGTTGGATTTGCAAAGTGAAGACCACTCATCATCTGTAATGAACCATTTTCAAGTCGAGGATAATGCTCGAAGAGATGATATTGGTCACACAGAAGAAATTGTCGCGAAGATAACAGAGGTGAAATATGATTTCATCGAACCAGGCTGTAGAGGTTCCCACCATAGGAGAAGTGAGTTTTTTTTTTTTACCATTGTCGACCATCGCATGTTCGGATCGTGAGTTCGAGTCACGAAATCTTGGAGTGATACATTCTGGCAAATGTTGGTGTCTGTGACGTTAGTTGTTGCATGAGACTATAATGAAGTTCAAGTCATGGTTTGGCTCTAAAGAGATGTTAGAATATGATGGATGTGCTCATTTAACCATAGACAATATCACTATTGTCACCCAACCATAGGTCGAA
>CBVK0103038764.1:0-13509 GCA_900067695.1 Picea abies | reverse complement strand
ATGGAAAGTGGTAAGTATGGTTGGGAATGGTACGATGGATCTTCAAGGGACTTCATACTATCGAACCATTCCCCAAGGAAGACCACTTACTAGAGCACAATATCAACCACCAAGGTGAAGTACGGAAAAATGCATAATGTCCAAGCATATGTCATGATATCTAAAGTAGTCTAAGACACAACACACTCAAATGCCTCAAATATTAAAATGATACTTACCATAATACCTGACTTGTACCTCATGGATCAAGTCCCATTGCCTCTTGGAAGCTAGCTGGTGTGGTGGATGTCATTTGAAAATCTACGACCTCTATGGTGGTGAGAAGGGTCTTCATCTATGAAAAAGGATATTGTTAGTCATGTAGTCTCTCGTCACTCCATATTTGCAACCTAAGAGCCTAGAGACATAATCTCCTTAGTTATCCACAAAATGGGGATAACAATATCGATAAAGACTTAGTCAGCCACAATGAAAAGTTTGTTTTAATCCAAGGAGGAAACAATAACCTATGGCCAAATAGACATAAACTTAACCATAGAGCACAACCCTAGAAAATATAGGATTCAATAGGAAAACCAATGGATAAAGGGGTCCTTCCAAAAAGCAACCCTTGGGGGATGTCAATTCCCTAAGACTTGGCTAGTGAAAGTGTGAGAGATAGTTATGGTAACCCACATGTAATAGCCCTTACTGGTGAA
The DNA here is from genome assembly GCA_900067695.1 of Picea abies. NCBI lineage: Eukaryota > Viridiplantae > Streptophyta > Pinopsida > Pinales > Pinaceae > Picea > Picea abies. The sequence continues at coordinate 12,811 of CBVK0103038764.1, read as the reverse complement.
AGTACCCTTGTGAAGATAGGTACCCTCCAAGGAAAATAAAATAGAGGTTTGACATCTTCCATAGATATCACAGGCACTTCCCACCCACAAAAACTTCTATATATACATAGTAAAGGACAATATGGTTACCACTTCATAATCGACAATTGTGCGAATAATCATGGGTCGAGACCACACATATGGGCAGGGAAACTAAGCTCAAAGCTTCAAGAAGCACTACCTTATAGAGAGGTGTGGCACTACTGAAACCCCCATACATGTAGTATTCCAAGAGACACCAAAACAAGTAGAGAGCAAGGAAATTTTTTTGGGTTGTATATCACCCATGGGCTAATTTTCCATGCCTTTTCCAAAAAAAAGATCTCCAATTTCTATTTTTTTTACAAGTGATTCGCCCAAATTATATAGAATATAATTATTTTACCTTAAAAATAGCCCAAATTTTATACCAACTATATAAAGCACTCAAAATTTTGAATATTTTTATAAAAATATCGCCAAACATTTTATACTTTTCATATTAAGGGCTAGTAAGATTATCCAAGATTTCTACATTCTAAGATAAATTTCCATCCTTAAAATTATCCCTAGTGGAGAGTGGATATTACTGCACTTTCCCCAATGTGACCTAGGGATTGAATCTCGTGTTAGAGGAGATTCTCGGCAAGTGCTTGTGTTGACAATGGATTTATGCACTCACCAGTGGTGTTTTGACACCTTCCAATCCAAAGAAAGAAAAAGAATGAAAATGCAAGAAATGCATGTATTCTTCTTCAATGAAAACTATTTAAGGGAAGGAAAAAGAGGTTTATTCTTCTCAAATAATAATCACTCAAATCCAAATGGGACTATCAATCACTCTAAAAGACAATTTCAGGCCCCAAAATTCACAACCAACACTCTAATGCAACTCTTAAAAAAGTTCTCAAAACACTCCATTAAAAGGGATGATCAAAAAATGAAAATTTCCTTTTTCTCGTTTATACCATGGAAAGAAGAATGAAAAATTCCTTAACAAAATAGGTTCTAGAAGATCTCTTACCAAAGAAAAGGGTCCCTAGGGTTCACGGGAAAAAACGAGAAAACATTTCACGAAAATTGAGTTTTGTTTGCACCCTACTGGCCCTTTTTTGTGCACCCCATAGGCAAGGTCATGGGTCGTTCATGGTGTAGCTAGCAACCTATACTAAGGAGGTTTAGCCCTAAAAATTATGCAAGGTGTGACTAGTCACTTTTTGTCACTCCTAAATCAATGACCAGTCATGATCTATTAGTGGGGAAGTCATGACCGTGGGGGAAAAGGCAGAACAATGAAACAAACTTAGCCTAAAACTCAATGAGATGTAAAAATGAAGTGCACTCAAATAAAATAAAAAAACTAAAATCCACTTTAAACTCACCAAAGAAAATGAGATGCTTAACCATGGATCAAATCAACGCTACCAGATCATTGAAAATATCATAGACCCAACCAAGACATAGATTTGAGAGAAAAAACATCAGAAAATTCCAAAAAGTCACCTACAGGATCAGGTCACGACCCAACAGTAGTGGATAGTGAAAAAAAAGGGCAGGTGGTTGTGGGTTTCAGTGCATCAACACACAAACGACCACTTTTGTTTTCAAAGACAGAGTGCAACCGTGTAAGGAAATTGGCAAAAAAATACCAAATATGGACTAGATCTAAATAGATTCGAGGCATCTGATCACCCAATGAGTGACAAGGAAGGTAAATAGCTACATACAAGTTTTAGAGATAAAAATAACATGGAAAATTCCAAAACTAAGGAAGAATTGATTCCTTCCCTAGTGGAGTTGCTAATTTTGTTGTGGAGAAATCCCCCTTTTGGATAGGTGAGCACTCCCTCAGATCTTCCCATGATCTGAGACAGACTATAGGATAGAAAAAAAACAAGTTTTCTACTAGATATATTATATTTATTCCTATTTATGCTAGGATATAGAATGGCATACTTCATTACCAATGGTTGTCCTCATGTATTCCTAGCTAATGGAGTTCTAGAGATCTAGATCCAACTCCTGCAGTCTACTTCCTAACATAATGAGACAACAAATACCCAACTCAATCCTCTTCAGGCATTTGTAATTTACAAATCTAATCTATATCTAGTCTAATCTACTCAAGGAAATAATAGATCTACTATTTACAATTGAATACACCAACATTGGAAGGGGAAAACCATGCAGATCTATATTAAAAATGGATAAAATGTACATCAATCAATGGTTTGCCTTGAGTCTTGATTAATATTCTTCCTATCCCTTGCTCTAGATCCTTTGTAGACTCACACGAGAAATACTAACCTGATATACAGACCAAATATATGACGATATCCTATGAAATCCTGCAACATAAGTTTACTTGGATTCTTCCTCCGCTTCTCCCTTTGAATCCCTTCTTTATATAGAATGATGGAGGAGGCTATAGGATGCTTCTATATCTCTAGAATTCAGTGAAATCTAGGTGTATTATGAGTTCCTAAGCCCATTCACAAGAGAAAAAACTCACCCAACATTGATCTTCTCGTAAATAATATATTCTAGAAGGTGACCTGGGCAGTCACAAGATGCAATGGTGCAACTCGTGACTAGTTTTGTGTTGCTAGTGATGCAATGCATGACCAATTTCATTTTGATAGGAAATTAGAACATTACCTCCCTCAAAATATGTGAAATCCAAGAAAGAAGAGTGTGACTCAATAGGGAAATATTAGTAGGTCCTCCATGTGTCCCTAGGGTGGAAAATAAAGATGCAACATAGAGCTATAAACCAATATGTCATTTGAATACACTATTACAAATGAATCTAAATAGGAATGTAATACATCAATCATCAATCACATAAATTTAGCTCATGAATTACCTAAACCAAAGTAAATTACCAAATATTGATACAAACATTTCCTTGTCTTGAAGGTGGTATTCAAGGTGCCTTCTTCTTTAACACATACTTGGTGGTATCCCAATTTGAGATCCAACTTGGTGAAGTGCTTGGAATTCTATAACTAGTCTAACAAATCATTGATCTTGGGCAGAGGATACTAATTCTTGAGTGTGATTTTTTTAAAAGCTCTATAATTGATACACATTTTCCAATTCCCATCCTTCTTGGGCACTATGATGATAGGTGACCCACAAGGTGAGGTGCTTGGTCAAATTAATCCTTGCAATAGTTGTTGCAATTGTTTCTTTACTTCATTTTCTTCTAGAACAAACTATTTATACATCCCAATATTTGGAAATGGGGATTCAGGAAATAATTGTATCTCATGCTCCACTTCCCTATTAGGTGGAAACCCTTTAGGCTCCTATAACACTCCTTTGTATGCTTGCAACAACTCCTCTAACTGTTTTTTTTTTCTTTTTGACACATCCCTCTAAGGATTCTTTTACTCTTACCGATTCCTCCCCTATTTGATTCTCTCTTAAGAAAATAAATACATATTTCTTACTACAGATGATCGACCCTTTGGCTTAATTGGCACTTACCAGAGAGATATTCAATTTAACTTTGTGTGCATTAATGATGTAACACTTCCCATCCTTTGTAGTATGCCTAGGGAGGTAATATGGGGAGCCTAGGGAGGTAACCAATGGGAATGTGGTTATGCATTATTAGTGGAGGCCACACAATGTAAGGTGGTATGGGTACACTATATTATTAAACAAGGCCCACTATGATAGTTAGATATAATAAATAGGCTTTCTAGAAGATTCATTCTCTAGAATGTTCCTAGAAGATAGATAATGATATATAAAGAAGTGTAAGTAATGTATTGGAGCATAGTGAAGTATATTGTGTTTGTAACAAACAAGGATTGCTTGAGGAGTTTTATCCTTCCCTAAGGATTAATATATGGTGATACCCTACCTCAAGGGCTTTGTTTACATTCTTGTGTTCATTATTGGTGAATGTTTTGGTGTATTCTTATTGAGATTAAGGGTTATTTCTGAAGTATATTTATAGATCTATTCAGGTACTTAACATCCTTGATCACACAGTATTGGTTTTCTCAATGCATGAAGATTACATACCTCATATACATGTAGGGGCTTCCAAAAACTACACCACACATGTCAATGGGTACTACATATAACTCCACTTCATCAATAAAATTTGCACTTACAACAAATGTGATCTTACATTGTTTAGTGACATTGATATTTACATCCTTACTTACCCATCCAAATGGATGTGGGCTTAGATGATAATGAACCTCCAACCCAATCTTGATGACCAGATTATTTTCTATGAGGTTGGCCCGTGACCCAGAATTGAATAGAGAATCTACCTTGTTTTTTTTTACTTGGATCTTAAGGAAGATTTTTGTCATCTCCTTCTCTTCCTTGTGATGAATTCTACTCAGATTCAACTCCTTTTGCACTGAAGTGAAAAAAATATTCTCATACACATATGAGCTTCTCTCTACCTGGTTTCCTAAATCCATGCTTAGCAGTTTCTTATTCTCATCATATTTCTTATGGTTCTTTGGATTTATCTATGGATGTAGCTTCCAACACTTATCTTGAATCAGTGTGACCATCAATATTTAAATGGTTGTAGTGATTGTTTGGATCCTTTCACTGATGTGCAATAAATGTTATGTTCTTTTCTTTTCCTTTACACTTATGCTTCCCCTCCTTGGAAACATTTTGGTGGTATTTATATTTAGAACCGCTTGTCTTGCCTTTCTTATGGCCTATGTTCTCTAGGTATGGTGCTTGCACACAATCCTCATCAATGATCCTTTGTTTGAAGAGAATCACTTGCTTTCACAAATGATTGTGTAGACCCCCCAGATACTTGAGGAGTGTGTCTAGGTTATTAGGAGAGATACCCAACATAATTGCCATCTTCTTGAATTTGGCGATGTACTCTTGTACACATTTTTCTTTCCTCTGCATGAAGTGATGAAAATGGATCCACTGGTCATATACATACCCGATATGGTAGAACTAGGAATTAATGAGGGTTTTAAAATACTCCTACTTAGATACTGGTGGATCACCCTCTAGCCTAATTGTTTCCATGTGGATTTCCCACTAGGTTAGTTCATGGCCCTCTAGTTTCAGTTGGGAAAACAAAATATTTTTCTATTCATCTATATTATGGAAATTGAAATACACTTCTAACTATTTCTACCAATGATTCAACTTAAAAACATCGATATCACCTTGATAGGGATTGATGTCTAATTTTTATTCCATTTTAAATAGATTCTACGAAGGAGTGATAGTGCTTGAACTTGGATGCTCTTTCTCAGGATATTTTTTTGACTCCTTTTCCAGGTCTTCACTATCTCCCAATTTCTCATATGATCCAACTTCTAAGCTAGAGCCACCAATCTCCCTAAAAGATTCGAACTTGTTTGTTAGAGATGCCATGAGGAGGGCTCCAGGGAGAAAAGCTATAAGTCTTTCAAAACTATTCAAACAAAATACTACAATGCAATATTCAATCCTTTGACCCCCCCTCCTCGTCCTCTCTATTTGAGGTGTATTTATACTACTAGATCACTCAACTTTGTTCTTGAATTAAGGAGAGAATATGGGGAACACTTCCTCCTTCAATATCATATCTATCCTTCAGATATTTCAAGGTCGATTTTGCAGATAGTGGTCATTAAGTCTCTGGAAGTGAATCTAGAGGTACGTGGAGACAAGATCCTTTATTTTATCTTTGTGTTGGGATCTTCCTCTCTTCATGAATAGTTTGACCTACTGAAATTTTTCTACACATACACTTTCATCATGGAAATTAAACAAAAATATTATCATTACTCATTAAATATCAATCTCAAAACTCTTCATTACATAACTTGTAAAATGTCCATAATTAGTATTAGACATGGTAAATTAGAGTAAGTTTTCAGGTACATAATTGTCAAAATTATGTCTTTGATGGGCCCTTTAGATAGGCAATATTGGGGCCCATCACCTACATCAAGGGTGATCTATATATATGTTTGGTTGATGAATGATTGTAGGTACTCATTGGTTCCTTTATCTCTTGAATCCTTCCTTACACTACCTCATGATATGATTATTATAATGTGTTTCAACCATTAGTTCCTCTTTCGACCTCGCACATTAGGGGGCATATGTTATAGCTCTATTTTCCACCCTAGAGATATATTGAGGACCTTATTGTGTTTTAATGATAATAAATACATTTTCTACCTTGGATTCTAAGTTTTTGAGGGAGGTCACTCCTTGCATGCCTAGAAAGGTGCAACTGGTGGCATGTTTCACCACTAGCAAGGTGCGACCAGTCGCTTGCTACACCACTTTTAGCCTGCAACCACCCCTATAACATTTTGTATTTGATGATTTTTTAGGAGATCAATGTTGGGTGAGTTGTATCTCATTATGAGCTCGGGAACTCATTTTGGAATCAAAGTTCACTAAGTTCTAAAGGTCTAGATACATCCCCTAGTCTCCTCCATCAATCTATATAAGGAAGGAATTCCAAGGGAAGAAAGGGAGGAAGGTTTGGAGAGAAAACCTATGCTACATATTTTTAGAGAGACTCATCTATATTCAAACTTCATATAATAGTTTTCCTTGCTTGTATGAGGGATAAGGAAGAGTTTAAGAAAGGACCTAGGAGAGACCTTCAATCGGGACTCAAGGTAAAAATACTTGAATGATGTATTATTTTCTCCACTTATTAATATAGATCTATATGGTTTTCCCCTATATTGATTGTTTGTATTCAATTATATATGATTATCAATGGTATATATGGTCTTTCTTGAGTATATCATGTTATATCTAATAAGTATTTGAAATTCCTATTGTCCGAAGGGATTCAAGATAGGTATTGTTGTTCTCTTGTGTATACGAAGCAAGTTCTAGGAGCTAGAACTAGATTTTTGGACTTGCATCAGCCAATAGTATGCAAGGAAAATTGCTAGGAACAAGGTAAGGACCATATTCACCCCTTTATTATTGCATGTATTAGGATCAGATACATTATATCTAGAGTAAAATTGTAGTGTTTTCTATCCTATAGTCTGTCTCAGATCAAGGGCAGATATGAGGGAGTGTTCATCTATCTGCAGGGGGGGTTTCTCCATAATGCAGACCTTAAGTGAAGATACATAGACTGGTTGCAGTATGAATAGGTTTTCCAGTCCAATACAACTGAGGCAAGGCGGTTTCACATAACCTGAGGCATTGAAACAAACTTGGGAGAAACTCAAGTTTGCTAAGAAAAATTCAAGAAGATTGTAGGTCTATGACAATAGGCTTCAACTTCTAGTTGCATTTTTCCCATATTGAGTTTTCTCAAGGTACATATTGTTTTCATCCTATGGATTTTATGTTATTTACTTATTCTTTTATTTAGTTTCATTTTATCTAGTCTTCCATGCATTAAGCTAATAACATTAAATTTGAAATTTAAGTAAAACTCAATATATTAAGATTTTTTAAAACATTATAAAATTTCTTATGATGAACTATATCAGTCAAATATCCACAACAATTTACAAATTATATACTCTATAATAATATTACCCACTTCCCATTATATTATTTATACACACCACATCGTTGTCTACTATTTGTGATAACACAAACTAATATTGTGATTCCACAGTGAACATGAAAAGGGAACAAAGCAAAATTTAAGAACTCAAAACTCAAATAATTATGAAATCCACATATTATGATTGATGAGAACTATAAAATATAACCAAATTACAGGTCCCAAAACCATTGACACACCTATAGTGAACTTAAATTAGAATACATCAAAAATTTCCATTGAACTTCATGGAAGAGAATGAAATCATTACTCAAACACCATCACCACACAAGTCTAGCCACATATTTGATCAATATTAAGGCAAGCTATATCTATACATTGTATACCTCTATCAATGATCAACAAAGAAGAAACATGGTTAAAAATATAAAGTAAACACCACAAAAAATATGCCCCTTGCACATGGAATAGGATTGATATATACCAATATATTAAAAATTTAAAGATATTTATTAAACATGGTGGAAGAGTACAAAACTCAAAACAAATACATTTCCTAAAGGGGTAGTGCCTCTCGATTCTATGGTTAATTTTTCACACTCAAAGACTATGAACTTAGAGAGGATTGTTCCCAAATTCTCTTTGTAGACGATGTGAAAGTACCATAGAAATGTGTCATGAAACAAAAAACACACAACGCCCCACAATGAATACTCTAAAATGAAATAAACACATTACTGAGAAACCAATGAATCAATTGTCACTCACACATGAACAATTCACACCCAAAATCAACTTGAATGAACATTACACTATTACTATATCATATTACACTAAGATGGGAGGCAAGGTGAAAGGTGAAACATGGTAACCAGGCATTAGGAAATACAAAGATAATTATATCAAAATGTAAATGATAAGAAAAATATGATTTTTTTACACAATGGCATTTATTATGGTGAATCATTGAAACATAGCCATGCCACTTTGGAGTCTCAATTCGTCTTGTAACGCACTGCCATTCACACATGGCCAATATTAGTGACATGTTACATCAAGAACAAAAGCAAGGTGAAACACACTAACATGCCAACACCATATCAAAATAATAATAATAATAAACACACTAACATTCCAGCATCATATCCTGATAATAATAATAATAATTTTAAAGTGATAATAATAAACATTTTGTTACACAATGAAACATATTTTGGCAAATCCTGCTAACCAACAGTTAAATTTGATGGGTATTTACATCTTTTCTCCTTATTTATGTTAGGAAATGAGACACACTTCCATGCTAAACCTAGCAGGAGAGAGGAAGAAATATTTAATCAAGAAAGTAAATGACACAACAAGCACACAATACACTGAGATTTTAGCCTGGAAACACAAACCGGGAAAACTAGCGTTCCTTGAGCGCTCTCCTCCTTGTTGTCTTATTCATTTATAATAAAAGGTTACATGTCTAACCTTGGTCCACACCTAAGACACAATAGACATCATACCCTCTTTCTTACACAAGAACTATTGGGTATGTGTTATATTCTGTGAGCATTGAGAAGTTCTCTTAGTGTAGAGGATCCATGGGCATTGTTGCCCTAGATTGTTGACTATGTAACCTTGTAACCCCATGTATGCAAAAAAAAAAACAAGTGGGACAATTTTGGGTATGTGTTATATTATTTGCATGAGTAGTAGTGTCACATAAAAAAAAAAAAAATTGCCTTGAGAAACGTGTCACATATTTAGGTGGTTTTTCAGCACATGGTTTTTTGTTGATGGTTTTCTATTTCCGGTTAATGAATTAGGGTTGTTGACTAATCCAAGTCATTGGGTTAGGGTTTTGGATGCCTCTGGCTCCTATATGTATATTGTATTTTAAACAATGTATCACTATGAATGAATATAAAATATGATGGTTTTCACGGTTTTGGGTTTCAAGGGTAAAAATCTATGTGTAATGTTTGTATTTTCCATTGTATCTTTTTTGTTCTCTTACTGAAAATCTATTTGCAGTAAATATTTTACAAGGTTAAAATCTACATGAACCGATGCCACCCAGGCATATTTTCTTGGTTCAATATTAAGATCCATAGTCCTATGGCTAGGCTGTTGGGAATCCCTTTTGGGAATATGCCATACAAGAGGAGTACATCTCCCTCCTTGAGAAACAGACTTGGGATATGGTTCCCCTTCTCGTGGGAAGGAAACTTATCAGGTGTAGATGGATCTATAGGACCAAGAGTGCAGTGGATGGACAAGTTAACATATATAAAGCCAAGATAGTTTCCAAAGGCTTTCAACATGTGCACGGTATTGACTATTATGAGACCTTCGCTCTAGTAGTGAAGATGGATTCCATACGTTTAACACTTTCCATTGCAACAACCAAAGGGTGGGAAGTCAATTAGATGGACGCAAAGAATGCATTTCTTCATGGAGATCTCTCTAAGGAGATCTATATGGAGCAGCCCCAAGGATTTGTGCAGTATTCATATTTGGTTTGTTGACTGAAGAAGTCTCTTTATGGACTCAAGCAAGTCCTGATGACATGGTATGCCAAGATGGAATCCTACCTAATGTCACTAAAATTTGTACTTAGTAAGTTGGACCCGAATGTTTACATGCTCAAGAAGGATGATTCAATTCTACTCCTAGTTCTGTATGTTGATGATTCGCTGATCACTGGTTGCTCGACTTCAATGATTGATGCAATCAAGAGGATTCTGAATGATAGGTTCTTGATGACAGACATGGTTCCATTACATTTATTCCTTGGACTTGAGATTAGTCAGGATGCATCAGTCATCAAATTGTCTCAGTCGAAGTATGCACGAGATATCCTCGAGAGATTTCACATGACAAACTACAAGTCTGCCCCGACTCCTTTCCTATTAGTAGTAAGACATGAGGATGGTGGGGACACTCCACACTGTACAAACAACTAGTGGGTATAAGAGACAGGTACAAACAACTAGTGGGTAGCTTGTTGTATCTCACACACTCTAGACCAGACCTCTTTGATGCAGTTGGAGTGGTCTCAGGGTTCATGCAAGAGCCACACGAGCTACATTAGAAGGTTGCAAAGAATATCCTTCGATACATACAGGGCATCATCACCTTTGGGATTCACTATGAAACAAACTCTACATTGGACCTCATCGATTTCACTGATTATGAATGGGTTGGAGATATCATTGATCGCAAGTCCACATCTGGTTAGTCACTCAGTCTGGGTTTCGGGCCCATCTATTGGTCAAGCAAGAAGCATGGTGCTTGTTGACGATTAAAATCACAACGAGGTTTTTGCCTGCAAAGTATTGCTCAAGCCTATTATTATAAGCTAACAAAATTTATGATACTAGTAGGTGGGACCCCCTTGTAGGTTGGGAGATTAGATCTAGGTCTTATTTCATGTTATGCTGTTGTTCGATAGTACTTACATGGTTGATGAAATCTTGGTTTTATTGGCGATGGATAAGGTCTATTATGTGTTGGTTCTAATTGCGACAATTGAATGATGGATAAGGCATGTTATGTATGGTTTCTGCTTCTCTAGGCTCTAATTTCATGTTACGATGGCCTATGTTATCCATTGTCATCATTGCTATCTGTTCCTGGATTCATTACTGTGACACCTGCACAAGAGACATGTTAGTAATAATATATAAGAGCAGTTGAAAAGAGATAAAAGCAATATCACAAAGTGCAAAAGGAAGGAACTATACTAAGCACTTATGCTACACTACATGCATAATCATTGTTAATCCTAGCTAACAAGTTAATAGTTATGCGATTTATTGATCTATTTGGAAACATAGTTGATATGCATTATTGTATAGTTGGAATGATAATATGTGATGTGGCTGGCGCATTTGACAAGTGATGGATGCTAATTATGATGCATGGTTTAATTGAATGTATAAATGGGAGGCTGGATGGCATGTACTAAGGAATTGAATGAGTGGGGGTGGAGGCGACATGCATTTACTGCACATCACTCCTACTCCTTCCACTGGCTTCCACCCTAGTCGAGCTATTATTCAATTGTGTTTTGTTGTGGTTATGCTTTGACTTTCAAGCAGAGGAAGAACTGCTCGGCCAACTCACATTTTAAGGTGCTTTTGGTTACAGGTACGCCTTTTCTTCATCCATGAATCTTCTCTAGTTATGAAATAGATATTGTCTCAGAATGTATGGGTCTGTGATTTCCTTAAGTTTGGAAACTATGTAAATTTGTGATATTTTTATGGAATGAATCATTGGTGTGGTTTTCATTGCATTAATGATTGAAGTTACAATGTTATTGATGTTTCTGAGTGCTAGAATCCATGAAGGCCCTCTGTCATCCTTATTGGTCTTGGTTGAAGGGTTTTTATTTGGTCCAGATTGGCTAGTCATCTCCATGCTTTCTTATCACCATACCCAATCGTTTGTTGTTATGGGGTTTACTAGGTTTGAAATGCCTTGTGTCACTGCACATTGTTTCACTTGGGTATGGGTTTGTTTGTGCTATTGATGGTTGCCCAGTGGGTTATATGGATTATCCTCGGCTCTGTTTTATCTCAACGTTGTTAGTTGGTTGATTGGGAGAGCCATGAGGGTTATACCCTGCGTTTTCTAAGTGTTGTTACAAGGCCAAAATGGAGCCTTTGCTCCTGTATTCATAGCCTCTGCTATCTCGTGAACTGTCACCCTATCAGCGAAGTCATTGGTGGTATACCCTGTGTGTGCACCGTTGGTCTCGAAGGTTCTTACTCGATGATGGGAGTCGAATCCAGTCTCCATGTGTTGGTCTACAGAGAAAATCCTTGATTTCTCAAGCCTGGGTTTTGATAGAGGGAACCGTGATGGCATGTCGGGCATACTGTTGGTTGTTATGAGTTGTCGGGTATTTTCAACAGTGTTCGATTTCTAGCTCGTCTCTGTTGATTATGTTGACAATGGTGTTGGTTGTGGTATTTAGTCACTGCATTGGTTATTATGAAAATCAAATTGATAAACTCAACATGGTAATTTGATTGATTGGAGAATTGGATTGAATGCACAGTCACTGTCTCTTACATTATAATTGTTGAATTGTTAACTCAACATTAGTTTACAATTGATTAATGCACAATGATACTTCATGCGTGATGCATGGGTATGTGTGGTGTTCCTACAACATGATAGGTTGAGTTAATAATTGTTGTGATTGTGTGTTTTAAATTGTCGAATGGGAATATTGAAATCGTGGTAATCATGGCATGGCCATCCACTGTATATGTTGGATATTATATTGATTGCGCCATC
>CBVK0103038736.1:0-11125 GCA_900067695.1 Picea abies | reverse complement strand
ATATATATATATATATATATATATATATATAATTTAAAAAACAAAACAATCAAATCAACAACAAATTTATAGAGAGAAAAAATTAATCTTCCTTAAAATTTCAAATAATAAAGTGAATGTGTTACTCTCATTCCATAAAGAATATTGGTTATATACAATTATAAATAAAAACACTTTAAAATACAAAATATACGGATTTTCATTATCGGTTAAGTACAATTATAAATACACACAAGTTTAAACATAAAATATGTGGATTTTTATTTAGAAATTCTTATTTAAACTTCAAGAATTTATTAGTATTCTAAATTGCTAAAAACAAAATGTATAATGGGCAGAAAGTATATGCAAAATTATTTTTAATAAAAAGTAAAAAGAAATCCATTTTTTATGAGTTTCTTTTCTTATAAATGGTTTTATAAGTTTTGAGAAAACAAAATTAAATTAGCGTTTAGTTTTTTTCACATTATTGGAATGCTTAATATTTCATAGTAAACATAAATTTATGTAGTCTAAGATTAATATATTGTTTATCTACATAATTGTAATAATTGTAATTGTTTAATATTTTCAATTGATATATTGTTTACCTACATAATTGTTTAATATTTTTAATTGTATGCTAACAATTTTCTATTTCATTTTATTTTAATGGAGTGGTAATCATATGGCATGTTTGTTAGTTATTAATTTATTTGAACAAATTTTTCATCTTCCAAATTTCTATGATCTTAAAATTTTTATTTCAATTTGAGTTTAAATTTAAACTAAAATGTGATATAAATTGGTGTATTATTATCATGTTTTTTTTTGTATTTGATGAACAAAAGTGCATATAAAATTAAAAATTAACACTATACATATTTTTATGATCTTAAAATTGACACTCTATTAATATTAATTGGTATGAATTTAAATATAAATGTTCTATAAGTATTTAAATATATTAAATATTTATAAAAAATGTGTTAGAATAAAAAAATGATAAAAATATGTTATATATTTATATAAAAAAATGTATTTAAATATATTAAATATTTATACAAAAATATGTTATAATAAAAAAATGATAAAAATATATTATATATTTATATAAAAAATACTAGAGTAAAAAATATGATACAAATATGTTATATCTTTATATATTAAAAAAATCATATAATAAATATATAAATATGTTACATATTTATATAAAAAATGTTAGAATAAAAACGATCATACAAATGTATAAATATGTTATATATTTATATTAAAAATGTTATAATAAAAATGATCAAACCACAATTATATATATTTATACAAAAATGACATAATAAAAAAAATGGCATAATCCCTTTCAAACCACAATCATATATATTTATATAAAAATTGCTAGAATAAAAAAGATCATATAAATATGTTATATATTTATATTAAAAAATTTATAATAAAAAAATGTCATGAGCCCTTTCAAAATGATCAAACCACAATCATATAATAAGTCTTAGTACTTGTGATCCATAAATAATTAATATGGTACTTGTGGTCCTTAAAGATGTCATGCATGTGGGATTCCTTTTAAATCACCTATTATGTGCTTGAGGGTCATATCCATCACATTAATCCCTAAACACCACATTTACAATCATTTCTTTCAAGACCATCATTGGGATTACCAGTCCCATTGGGATTATGAAACCCATTTCTAGTAAAATACATTTTATCTTTGTAGGAAATGTGTTGTGTTTTAAGGCATCTTTCATATCCCAAGATCCCTCCCTTTGTAGGAAATGTATTGTGTTTTAAGGCATCTTTCCTAGCCCAAGAGCCCTCCCTTTGTAGAAAATGTGTTGTGTTTTAAGGCATTTTTCCTAGCCCAAGATCCCTAAAAGATCTATTTAGTGCCTAAGATTCTAACTTTAATATTCAAAATATGTTCAATGCCTCAAAACCGATCCTTTGTTTGAGGAACCTTGTAATTATTACTCAAATCCCAACCTTGTAATCATTATCAATATTCCACACATAAGACAAAGAGGTGTAGATCGATCAGATTTGTTCTCACTGTCTATATTCTTCCTTCTCATATACCCTCTATTTGGCATTTGATTTAATCTTATAACGATTGTAGAGAATATGTATTAGTGGATACTCGTTCTTTGAAAACTTTGCAATAATGGACTCTTAACATGGAACCCCAAATAAATCTGAGTTATCAGGTTAATGGAGATTTGATAGTGGAGTTATGTATCTTGATAACCCTTTAAATGAATAGTGAGATGTCAGATACTTATGATGAAACCTTGCACTTGGAACGGTGTTAATATGAACATCCAAAATATTGGATAGTCCTTTTGTTGACTTAATTAGAAGTATGGATTCTCGATATCTGGTTATAATCAAACATTAAACTCATCTTCCCCCTAACAAGGACTATAATTTGGTATGCTTTCTCCATAATTCTTTAGTTAACACTCAAATATTTGACTTTGTTATGCATAGCACGCACATTTATAGGGGATTTCTAAAACTTCACACTTAATTTGACACTCATAAATGGTTGTGACTTGTACATAGATTTAATAAAAATCAATCAGGGAAAAGAGAATATTGAAACAACAATTGGGTTTGCAAGTTTAAAAATTTACAAATCAACATTGAAATCTCCTTTTATGCTATAATATATGCTCTACCAACTTCTCATTTATATATATTTTCTCTTTTCTTTCCATTTTCACACTGTAGTAGGTTATTTATAAAAAAGAGGAAAATGACTCGAACCCCAATTGATAGTTTCATATCCTCCAACTTTACAAAAATAAAAGGAACTCTAATATGTTCCTAAAATTATTCAACTTCTCTAAATATATGCTAAAATAAAAAATATTAGTTACATTACATGGCATTCGAGGAAAAAAAATTCATCTCTATGTAGACAAACATAGAAACCTCTTTAAATATTACAAACTTATGAAAATAAAATACATCTTAATCATGCTCCTACATCAGACTACCATGGATATAAGAGACAAGTTCATGGGATATGTCCCATGAGTTCTTCAATACTTTTCCAAACTTGGAAATTTCTTAGTCTATCATCCACATGGTGTATTGAAGTGGTTGATCCTTCCATATTCACGTGGTTGATCCTTTTACTTGATTAAGTATTGAAAGTATTCCCTACCCCTTGTCTTCTTTGCTACCCTTTTATCTAAGCTCGATTCAATTTGTATTTCTTATGATTTAGGTAGTTGTTTCTCAAATTCAATACTATGAACTTATCATTTTCAAGTTCATCTATTGAAATTTCTTCTCCTCCCTTATAAGGATAGAAATATGAAACATTAAGAATTGGAGAAACTCTAATGTTGTGTGGAGTCTCTATTTCATAATCAATTCAATAAAACTTCCTCAAAAATTTACATGGTCCATTTTTTTAAAGTTTCAATTTTTGTATTCCCCCTAGGGAAATCTCTCTTTACTCAAGTGTGTTAGTACCAAATATCCAGTTTCAAAATTCATCTCTCTTGTCATCAAATATACTCTATGTTTATACTTGTTGGTGTTCTCCTAAAGTTGTTTCTTGACCTATTCATGAAATTATTGCATGGCTATTGCAAAATCTTCACCATCTACACTTCTCATCTCATACTTTCCCAAATTCCTCATATCATAAGATTATTTTGGATGCATACCATACATAATTTGGAATGGGATAAGACTTGTGCTTATGTTAGGTGAATGATTACATGAAAATTCTTCTTGTGTAAGTACCTTATTCCATTGCTTGGGATGTTCTCTCACCAAACTTATCAAGATATTACCAAGGATTATATTAACCAAATTTGTTTATCCATCAATCTAAGGGTGGTAAGATGAAAAAAAAAATGATATTTTTTCCCAATTTTCTCCAAATAGTTTTCCAAAAATGACCAACAAATTTAGTATCTTTGTTGGAAACAATACTTCTAGGAAGTCCATGCAATCTCACTACTTCATTGAAAAACAGGTTAGCAATGAGATTTGCATCACTTGTTTTAGTGCAAGATATAAAATGAGTCATTTTAGAAAACCTATCAACACAAAAAAAAATATAAATATTGTCTCTTTGATTTTTTAGCAATCCTAAGGACAAAATCCATATGTATTGAATCCCATGGTCCGCATGGAATAGGTAAAGGATGATACAATCCATTATTTTGACTTCTTCCTTTTGCATGCTGACAAATCCTGCATCTTTCAACAAACATTTTAACATCAACTTGCATACTTGGCCAAAAATGTCTTGCAAAACTACCATTGTGTTACTCCTTCAACAAATTATCTCTCATAAAACATGTTGGAATGCATAGTTGGCTACCTTTGAACAACAATCCTTCTTGAAGCTTATAATCCATCCAAGGACTCCTAAATCTACTTATCACATTATCACATTATGCATAAACTTCTTTGAAATTTTAATCTTCCTTGTACATTTCTTTCAAAACATCATATACCATGATATTCACATGAGATTCTTAAAAAATTAGATTCTTCCTACTTAATGCATCTACAACTTTATTATATTTTCCACTTGTATGCTTCATAACAAAAGTAAAATTCTACAAAATATCAATCCATTTTGCATGCCTTTGACATAATTTAGTTTAACTACTATTGAACTGCAAAGCATGATTTTTTGAATACAACATAAATTCTCTAGGCATCAGATAATGCATCCATTTCTTCATAGCTTGAATAACATCATAAAATTAGTTGTCATATGAGGAGTATTTCTTCTTAGTCTCATAATGTTTCTCCATTTGGTAGGAATTTGGTTTACCTTCATGACTTAAAACAAAACCTATAATAGTCCCACTAGCATCACATTCTACTTGGAAAAGTTTACCAAAATCAGGTAATGCTAGAATAAGTTGTTCTATAATATTCTTTTTAAGCAATTGAAAACCTTTTTCACCTACCTTAGTCCATTGAAATGGATCCTTGTTTCTTTTTTTTTCTCCACAATTGGAGAACAAATTCCGCTAAAATTACTTATAAAAAGTATCTAGAAACTAGCCAAACTATGAAAACTTCTTACCTCAAAATTACTCTTGGGAGTAAGCCACTCCATGATAGCTCTAACCTTCTTTTGTTCCATCTTAAATCCCTCTTTTGATATGAAAAAACCTAAATAAACTAACTATGTCCTCCCAAAAGTACACTTATTCATATTGATAAGTAATTTATCTTATTGTAGCTTATCCAAAACCAATCTAAGATGTCCACGATGTTCTTCCTTTGAATGATCCTAAATTAGAATATCATCAAGATAAAGAATAATTAATTTTCTTGTAAAATATTTAAGCACGTCATTAATAAATATCATAAAAGTGCTTGGGGAATTTTTTAAACCAAATGGTTTTCCTAGCCACTCATAATGTAAAACCCCAGGTAGACCCATCTATGTATTTGTACATACTTTTATTAGGCTTGTGAGCCGGGATACTTTTGGGCTAGAGTGCCTTGTATGTATGTATGTGTGTATGTTTAGGCTAGGGTGCCTATCTGGTATGAGGATGGTGAGATTGTAAGTTGTGGTTAGTGAGCCAAGCTTTCTATTTTATAATCACAATCACATATATTAATAAAAAAAGATACATCAATGTTACACACCTTAGAACGAAAAGAGTATGGGGGGATAGGACTCCACGAGAGGGAAAGGGGGGCCTAAAGGTATTTGATAAAGGGGATTATTCTAGGGGGATAAGCCTAATGAATATAATAATATATTCCTAAAATTCCAATACTGAAGTTATTTCATGTTGATGTGTGTGTATCCTAAGTCTTGGGGAGGGACAAATTCCCAAGAGAGAGAAAGTGGTAACTTGTGTTTCACTTTTCATGTTGTTTTCATGCATACTTAAGTTGGAGGCTTAGTGTGTTTCAAAATAGTTTTTCAATCATTTGAACGACTATTGATTGGGAGATTCAATCATTCGAGTTGTTGTAGTTCTAAGTTTTAGACTGCATTGCACGTTGTGAGATGAACGAGAAAAAAAGTGGACCTGCGAGTTGTTAGAGATGATACCATATACATCCTTAGTTTTTTGGGTTGTGAAGAAGAAGGTTGTGAAGTCTGTCACTTGGTAAATCCTTGATGGTTCAGGTGTGAAGAAGCATATTTTAATGCATATTAAGTGAATAAGCAGGTTGTCAGGCTCGTAGAGAAATTATCGTTGGGTGAGAGAATTGTTGGGATAGTTATCCATGTGTACTTTCCTTATGGGTACTTGTAATCTCTGTGAGAGCATCCTTGTGTTCCAATTCCCACATAGATATAATAAATCCTTTCCAGTATGTTTTTGAATCCATGGAAAGGAAATGGTATAGTTGAAGGACTGTTGAGCAGTGTCCTACACCTCCTTTGGTAGGAAAAGATAAGGGGAATGAGAGGTCATGAGGGGGGACTATTGATGGAGTTGGTGCCACTGAGAATGCTTGTGTTGTGTATTGTTTGACCTTAGTGGGACTGGTGAGAGTTCCTTTACCTTGGTGTATTCATAGTCATAGCTCGAGGGTGATATGTTCTTGAGAATTGGAACAAGAGTGTTTATGGTTGGGAGGAACATCAAAGGTATACAGCTAGTTGGTTCTTCTTTGAAAGAAAAGTGCCATGTATTTTAATGCTTAATTACTAAATTAATGTTATTTACTTCCACTTTGTTTAATGGTTTAGTTTTCATATTGGATTGTGTAATGCTTGACATGTTTTATTATGCCTGAACATGAACTTTTCATGGTTGTTTTCCTACTAGACTGCATAATTATAAGGCATGTAGGGAATAATTGTACAACAATGTTTATAGAGATTGATGGGAATGGTAGTGTAAGCTATCATATCTATGACAGAGAATTTTTGGAGTAGTGTGGCTCAACCTATAGGAGAGGGATGCTATATTGTGGTATCATATCCTTGTTGGGCAGATTTTTTGATGGTGTCAAGGGAATTTCTTAGTGACAGTGCCCAAGCGGAGTCCTGGGAACGTACAAGGATTGTCCTCACAGGGGAGATAAGAGAACTATGCACAAAATTTAAGTGGGTGATACAACTGAATATATGGGTAAAATCATTCCAAGGATCTATGCAACCCTGGACAACAACCAAGCTAAATTTTAGTCACATGTGATTGAAACAGAAGGTAAGATCAATAATGAACCTATAACCATTTTAATTGATTTAGGAGCTAGTCATCGTTATATATATCCTAAGTTGGTGTAAATATTTCACTTGCAAAGGAGCCCTAACATAACTACTAATATTGCAGTATTCTTTACCCCAATTATATCTTATAATTTTTGAAATAATTCAATGAGGATTCCATTATGGCAAGTGTTACATGTCAAAATTCCTTACTTTGATAATGTCACATTATCATTGTCACAAGTGTCACAAGTGTTTCACTTTTGTCACAAGTGTCATAAATGTCGCATTTTCGTTTTTCATATGTCGCATTGTGAACGACACCTTGGAAACACTTAATACATACTCTAGAACATGTTGGAAAGGAAAACCGCATCATTTTACAAGTAAGAATTTTTTTTTTCCTTGGGAAATGGTCATCTTAACGAATTTTTGGAAGATCAGTGCTCCCGTGATCATATGCATGGAGCACTAGCGCTTCCTGCCCATCTAGCAAGAAGCGTTACAACGCTCTATTGCCAGTTTTGAGGGAGCATTGATTGGTTGAGAGAATCATGGGAAGAAATCCCCCTTATCTTTAAAGACATCTAGAGATGATCAAAGTTGGTTTGGATCGAATCCAAGATTTAGGCTGCATCTGAGGGAGATTCCACAACTGATGGAGTCATATACTCACCTTATTCCAAATATAACTAAGGTTTTTGAGCCTCTCAAAGCCTATAAAAGGAGGCATTCTCATGGTGAAGAGGAGAAAAATATGAGCAAAAAGTATTGTCATTCTAATCATGGATCTATCGAGCAAGGGGTTGGATAAGGAGGACTTGGAGAGGTTGTTGCAATTGCATCTACAAATTGTAAGTACCTTGTAATGTTCCCATTAATATATGCTTGGCCTATTTCCTTCAAGTTTTTGTATGGTTGCATATACTTGTCTTTTCTTGATAAATTTAGTTTAAACTGATCTTGGTAGAGTAGGAAGTATGCGTTGCCTTTGTTGTCTATTGAATTGCAGATATCATTAAGGATCCTCAATATCAATTTCAGCCTAGACTAAGCAAGGAAAAGCTTCAAAAAATGGTACAACATACCTTTTTCCTCTTTTTCCTTTAACCAATTTAACTACATTTAAAGGAATGTTAGTGTCCAATGTTAGCATCTTTCTGTCTTATGTTAGTGTCCAATGTTAGCATCTTTCTGTCTTGGTAATAGGGATCTAGAACCCAAGAGGATATTTACCTGTCTGGAGGGGAATTTTCTTACAAAAGCAAGACGATTTGTATGTCTTCATGGTTTTAATAGTTCTTATTCTCCAACATGCATGTTGATATTTTCATTTTCTTGATGTGAGATTGACTTGGGTGTATGTTTGGAAATTTTGGATTGATGATCTTCACTATCTGTTCAAGTTTTTGAGAGAAAGGAGTGGTAGAAGAAAACAAAATCCCTTAGGATGTACGATTAGTTAGGTCTGTATCTTCTCTCCATCAAATGAATTAATTTGTATGACTCGGTTCCATATCCTACTCTAGATGGTTGAGGCATGGAATAATTTAGTGTTTCAGTGCCCTCAATTTAACCACTACTCCCATGAGAATTTTCTCCCTTTCACTCCATGACAATGATGGCCTTGAAAAATTTAAATTCATATGGTTGAATTTCCATGGACCACAATAACATTCTCTTTCTATAATTCTATGCTATGAATTTGTCGATGCAGATTGGAAGATTCTTCTAGAATATTATGCTACTTAGGGGTAGCAGAGGATGGTTTTGGGAGATATGATTGTTTCTTTTTGGGGTTTCCTTGTGCCTTGAAATTGTACTAATAGATCGAAATTTCACTTTATCTTTACCTTAACCACTAAAATTTATATTTGGAAAACAATTTGGTCTATATTTTTTTAAATTAATTTATTATGAATAATTTCTCAAATTAAGGAAAAGTTTCAATTAGTATGCAAATAATGTTAGTTTTTTTTTTTTTTAAATAAAATTATAGAAAAAACTTTTTCATATAAATATGGAGATGTGGATGTTGTCTCTCGATTTATTTCATATATATATATAGTTCTAACTCACTTAGACTTTAGGCATATCTAACTTAGTAGTGGGCATGTTATTTAGAAGGCATGTGAAAGTGGTGTTGTATATAACTAGGAGAAATATTTTTTTTTTTTTGCATAAAGGGAAGGGGAAGAATGAGTAATAAGAATATTCACATCACAACCAATAAATCATTATTTTAGTAGGAGGCACTACTCCCTTTTGGTTTCCCATATTTCCATAAGGATCACGGTATATTGGAGCATATATGGTGTTGTGGGACACATATTTCACTCATTGCACCTTAATTTGGACTATCTTTAATTTGGGAAGAACGTAGTTCTTGGGAGAATTTTTTTTGTAGAAAATAAGAACTAAGGATGTATCAATAAAAAAAGGAAAACATTATTTGAGCTTCAATTGATTTGATACAAGATAATCATGTGAATTCAGTAGGCACATCTAGGAAATGATTATGCTAAAGAACATGATAGAGAGAGAGAGGGAAGGAGGGAGGGAGAGGTAAAGAGAGAGAGAGAGAGGAAAGGAGGGGGAGACGGAAGGGAGGTAGAGAGAGGTATAGAGAGAAAGGGGGGGCAGATTGTTGGGTATGCATTATTTTCTTTGTTGGGGATATTGTTGGGTACATGTTTCCTTTTTTGCCTCGATTTTCATGTCCATTGTTGGGCAATTTTTTGACACATGGTTTTTTGTCGATGGTTTTCTATTTTCGGTTAAGGAATTAGGGTTGTTGACTAATCCAGGTCATCATATTAGGTTTTTGGATGTCGTTGGCTCTTATATGTATATTGTATTGTAAACAATGTATGATGTGAATGAATATAGAGTATGATGGTTTTCACAGTTTGGGTTTCGAGGGGAAAAATATATGTGTAATGTGTGTATTTTCCATTGTATATTTTTTGTTCTTTTACTGAAAATATGTTTACAGTGAATTATTGTACAAGGTTAAAATCTACATTTGGTATCAGAGAAATTATTTCCTTCATGGGGACACCTTTTTGGTCAAGGGTTTGGCTCGGGACTGTGATAAGCCTCGTTATAGTGGGATATTTGCGGTATTGATCCTTTAGTTGAAGTGAAATGGTGAGCAGTTTGAAAATGGAGATCAAGAAGTTTAATGGGAAAATTTTTGAGTTGTGTAAGCTCAAGATGGAAACTCTGTTGGTGGACAGAGATCAGTGGATCGCGGTGGATCAAGGTATTGCACCTACAAGAACTTCAACAAATGACTGGAAAAAGTTGGATCGGAAGAGAAGAGCACAATCTGATTGTGTCTCTCAGATTCAATATTACTAAATGTGTCAGAGGAAGCTACAACCAAGGATTTATGGGATAATTTGGGGATGTTGTATCAGTCTAAGTCCCTACTAAATAAAATATTCCTGAGAAAGAAGTTGTATAACCTGAGGATGAGAGATGGAGACTCAGTAGAAGAGAATTTAAACACCTTCAATACTGTGGTAAGTCAGTTAGTATCTGTTGAGATTAAAATTTCAGATGAAGATAAGTGTATTAGTTTAATGTGTTCTTTATCAAACTCGTGGGATAGTCTGGTTGTGGCCGTAGGTAGTAATACAACTTCTTTGAAGTTTTATGAATTGGTCTCATCCTTGTTGTCAGAGGAGATGAGATGGAATAATATGGAAGGATAGAGCATAGACACATTATTTGCAAGAGGATTCTCCCATGAATGAAATAGATTTAAGTTCTCAAGTGGGAGATCTAAGTCTAAGGGTAGATCTAAATCTCCTGGAAATTTTGTAAAGGTATGTTGGAGATGTGGAAAATAAGGGTACTACAAAAAGAAATGTAGATCCAAAGTTGAGAAAAAGAAGGGATCTGAAGGATCTCCTTATACAGAAGAAAATACCTCCAAGGAAGAAGGAGGGGATGTGT
>CBVK0103038733.1:0-11107 GCA_900067695.1 Picea abies | reverse complement strand
CCCCCCCCCCCCTCAATTCCTTGTTGGTCCTAAGAAAGAGGGGGTTGTGAAAAAATAACAAAATTTTCTACCATGTCCTTCTTCTGAGGCTATTACAAAATAAGAATAAGAAATAATAAAGACTGTTGGATTTAAGTTCTAGTGAATTTTGTTTGTTTGTTGAATTGTAGATGTTTCTATTTGCAGGTAGACTTCTCCTTTAGTACTTAATTTATTTGAAGTTTCATGCTTTAGTTACAACTTTCCAACTTTTTCTCAGTTGAAAGCTAGAGTTTGGCAGCATCCCTAGTTTTTTTCATGTGCATAGTCATCTTTTCTTCCCACGGAAGAGTGTTAATCAAAACGATCATTCCATATTGTCTTTCCACACTCCATTAAAGTAACCTGAACTAGACTGTGACTTCCATAACCTATATTAGGGGTAAATCTCAAATGTCACTTCATCCTTGGGATTGAGGGAATGTTACCAAGGGGGAACATTCTTTCCTTTGCATGATGGTGAGTATCTTATCCTGGCGTCTATATAAAATATGGCTCGCCAACTTCTCCCTTATAGAGACCTAGATTAACTGGTTAATAGTCTACAACATTAGCCATTAGGATAGTCTATTTTTAGAAACTTAACTAATTGTAGAATGGTTTTTATTTTATTTCCCTGTCTTTGACATATAGGGGTTGGTTTCATGATTCTGAAGGAAAATGATAGGATAGCTAGAATATTCGCATGTAACTTAATCTTCAAGGATCTAGGATTTGCATGGATGTGCATGTATGATGATGGTCTTTGTCCTTTATTTATGGATTGAACAACGGTGGTATAAGATGAACTAGTTTTTTGTACGCTTACAGAATCTTCATTTTTTTTATGAGAGATATTCCCACGTACTATCATTTGTCCAAGTCAATCATTTGTATATCATGTGAAATATTATGTGTTGTTATGATGTTGTAGTAGATATTTGTTTCTTGGTAATGGTGTTGACATTGATTATTGGTGCATGTGAAGAGACCTTTTTGTCCTGGGCGGCATGCAAAATATTTATCTATGTTTTGTTTTGATCTCCTAATGATTTGATTAATATTTGGTATTTTGACTCTATGGTTGTATTGTTGATGGTTTGATAGAGATATTTGAAATTCATATTTAAGCATTTTATTTTACTGACACTGTTTCGGGGGGTATTTTGTGAAATCATGTCCTACTAGTGTCCCCCTTTTGCCAATATTGCACCAGTAGTGTTGTATATTATTATGTATGATATTTAGTTAGTCAGGACCAATTGAGTAATTTCTTAAAGGGTTTCCCTTGGAGTGTTTTTAGCTTTATTGTTCCTGAAGTTCGGATTTCTTCAACCACATATGGCCTTAGCCATGAAGTTTCTAGCTTTCTTGGCTTTCCTTTTACTTGAATGTCATATAGGTATACCAAATCCTCATCACTAATATCCTTTTTCTTGAGATGTCGATCATGTCAAGATTTTTGTTGGTTCTTTTGAGTTTATTGGTGTTGTTGTGTCATCATTATTTCCTCTTATAATTGATTTAGTTGGTAGAAACATTGTCTTGTATCACATATATGGTCGAATTCCAACACTGATTCTATCGAACCTACATTAGTGCAAAAATGAAGTGGTATGATGACCTCCTGACCATAGACTAACTTGAAAGGTGTATGTCATGTCGATCTTTTATATGTTGTTATGTAGGTCCATAATATCACTGGAATTTTTTCATCCCAGTTGTCTTTGTGGAGTCCACACATTTGTGTTAAGCCTTTGTGTAGGGTCTTGTTAAAATATTCGACGACTTCATTGGCCTGCGAAGCATATGCAATTGTCATTTTATGGTCAATCATAAATTTCTTAAGTAATACTTCAATTGTACTATTGATAAAATGTGTGCCTTGGTCACTGATTATTGTTATAGGGCAGTCGAAATGAGTTACTATATTTTTGTAGATAAATTTCATAGCTAATTCCTTTGTACAATTCTCAACTAGTTCTGATTTATCCCATTTGGTTAAGTATTCAACAACTATAATGATATATTCCCCCTCCCCCCGTCCTTTTAGCTCTTTTCAGGAAAGGTATGAAAAAATTGACAACTCATATTTCAAACAATAAATTGCGATTTACATAATGTAAGGTCATCTCATTTTTCCATACTTATCGGCCTATCCTTTGACAATTATTGCATTTCTTTATTTTCTCATGACAATATTTATGTAACATTGACCATTAAAGACCAGTTTGCAAAAATTTTATAGTTGTGGTATCGACCTGGAAGTGACCTCCTATTGGGTTGGCATAATCCTTGGTAATGATATCATCCATTTCATCCTCTAGTGCACCTCTCCTAAAAATATTGTCAAGTCCTATATTGTAGAGGTAACCATTCATTAGGGTGAATGGTGTATCTTTCATTGCTATACTTTTATGTTTATCAATTTCTTTCCCCCCTTATAATAAATTTTCAATTTCTTATAGTTCTTTAGGGACTGCTTCTACTATGAATAAGTTTGCATCTAGGAAATCATCTTCTATTCCAGTCAGATCTTCTGCTATCTCCATTTTGGATAGATGATCTGGCCTGATGATTTTATTCTCTGGTCAGACTATTATTTCAAAGTTGAATTATTGAAATAATAGTATCCATCGACACATTTTCCCTTAGTGCAATGGTTTGTTTACTAGATATTTCAACACCTAGTGATATGTGAAGAATATAAATGGGTTTTCTAATAAGTAGTGCATGAATGTTTGTAGAGAAAAAAACATTTCTAGGGATTCTCTTTCCATTGTTGAATAATTTATTTCTACCTTGTTTAACTTCTGACCGGCATATGCATTCGGGTGGTCGATCAGGTCATCATATGGTTAGGCTAAAACTGAGTCGACAACGACACTGGATGCATCGATATCAACATGGAATTTATTCAACCAGTCTAGGAATATTAAGATAGGTTATTCTACCACTTTATTTTTAATATTTCAAAAAACTTGTTGAATTCCTAGCTCCAATAAAATTCAACTTCTTTCTTTAGTAACTAGTCAATTGGAAATGTAATTTCAGAATAGTGACGAATTAACTTTCGATAGTATCCTATGTTCCCAAGGAATATTTTGATTTGATTTTGGTTCAATGGTAGTTTCAAGTTGAGAATGACTTTGATCTTATCCATGTCGACTTTAATC
Organism: Picea abies; assembly: GCA_900067695.1. Lineage (NCBI taxonomy): Eukaryota > Viridiplantae > Streptophyta > Pinopsida > Pinales > Pinaceae > Picea > Picea abies. Next base: position 7,913 of record CBVK0103038733.1, on the reverse strand, counting down.
CCATCCTTGCATACGATATAGCCCAACAATATACCAATTGGCATGGAAAAGATTCATTTTTTAATTTTTAAAGATAAATAATTTTCCTGTACATCTTTCCAACATCATTCTTTGTCCATTGTATATAATATTTTAGGAGGCTATAGATGGTCCATTCATCAAAGTATACTTCCATTGTTTTATAAATATATTCATGAATGCCTTAATCACTTTTCTAGAAAATATTGTTGGGGCATTTTTTAAACCGAAGGGCATTACTCTGTATGCAAAAGAGCCAAACTCAGAGACAAATGTCATTTTTTATTGATCCTTTTATGCTATTGGTACCTAATTGTATCCATAGAATCCATCAGTGAACGAGTAGCATTCATGACCTACAACTTCATTGATAATTTTGTTAGCAAAAGGTGTTGGGAATGGGTCAGTCACTATGAGTTTGTTTAATACTCAAAAGTTGACATTGATTCTCATCTTTTTTGGGTCGTGTTTCTTAGGTTGCATGACCATCAGACTTTCCCATTCCAAATTTTCGATAGGGTATATGATATTAGCAGTTAACATTGCTTTGATTTATTTTTGAATGATGGGTTTGTAGTTGTGCACCAGTTTATATGGTCGTTTCTTGATGGGTTTGGCTCTGGGGAGGAGTTCGATCTTAATTTCTCCCATCTCTTGTACTAGTCCTTTGAGGTATTTATAGTCACGTGAGAATACATCCTAATATTATTTTAGGAGATCGACTATTTCTATTTTTTACTTCTCATACAAATAGTCACGTACTCCGGCCATTTTTGGTCACCCATCTATAGAGATGTCGAATTATTTGGTCTTTGCTTCTGCATCAATCCATTCGGACTCTTTCAACTCATCTAACTGATGTTCACTTTCTATGACTTGATTTTAACTTGATGTGAAATTGGGTTTTTATGTGTTTTCGTGCTCTTCTCATTCTTGCTTGGTCAAGAGGTAGACTGTTTTTACAAAATTTTGTACTCCTGGGTGGTCCTTTTTCCATCGATAGTTTTTTCTCGTAAAAATTATGTTTTTTATTTTTACTCATCGAGCTATTACATTCTCTACATTGTGTGTCAATATCAAATTACAAGTCAAAGTCAATCCCTCATCGACTTTAATTTTTCCTTTTTCCTGAATTTTCTCAAGGCTTGGTTTTCCCAAGAATTTTTATTTCTTTAGCTGCCTCTTGTACGAGTGCCTATTTAGGGTTAAATTCAAAATATTTAAGGAAGCTTTTTTTTTTTTATTTCATTCCAGTCAAAAGTATGACCCGATGCTTATTTAATCTTATACCAGTTGTGAGGTATATAATCTAATGTATTCTTGAACATGTGTGGCCATACTCTTTCATCTTGGTAGTCTGCTTTTTTCCATTCTTGCTCACACTTCTATATGTGGATCACTAGGTCAAATCTAGGTTTAAAGATCGAGATGTCAATACTTGCAGGGAGATTTTTCCCACAGAATATTTCCACAAAATACAATGTGGCAGTATTCCATTTTTTAAGTTGGTTTGCATGAGTCTCCCACCATCGGGTTGCTTGGCCAATGAAGGAAGTTGGTTTGCATGAGTCTCCCACCATCGGGTTGCTTGGCCAATGAAGGATTCAACCAAACTTTGTATTCTTCCTTGTTCCCCAACTAACTTGGAGACTTCATCAACATGTGATGACGGAGAAATCCATTCATTAAACTGTGGGGAAGTTATTTTGTATGCGTTAGTCGGTATTAACGTTGGTGATTGTTTTAATCTTCTTTCGACAACGATAGGAACTTCGTGAATTGAGAAGCATGTTATAAATCATTTGATAGTTATTTCCTCTATTGACCAACATTTTTTGGCTTGGGATTCATAATCCTTCATCTTCCAATTGTACAATTTTGTGTCTAAATTTTGTCCTATTAACAATGGATATTCGACTAGTATTTATCCTTCAATATAAGGTTCGACATTTTCTTTTTGTTCATGCATCACTTGATATATTCGACGTGCTTATTAGGCCTCATCCCATGTCTCAACCCACGATTTTCCTTCTCTGGGGTCTAGGGGGGTAATAATTTTCCTTTTGCTTCCTTTTATATCGATCCAGTCTCTTTCTAAAGATATTGTGGATTTCATGTTCCGACCCCAAGGTATTCCTACTAGCACAAGATAAGAAAGAATTCCTTTGACTAGGTTTATGAATTCAAAGTCGACTCTTATCAGAATTACCATTATACAAGTGATGACACTTTTAAGAGTTCCAATTGGTTCGATGAATCTTTGATCTAATACTTTTAAGTAGCTCATTTTCGGTTGTAGCAATGGTCTTTCAAGTCGGACCCATGTTTCTTTAGGAAGGATGTTCATTTGTGATCCAAAGTTGACCATGAATTGTTTAATAATGTGGCTATCGACTTATAGGTCGACTCGAGGATCAAAGTCACTCGTGGTTCTCTATTGAGACAACTTCCTTACAATTTTTAATGGTATTTGATTTTATTTATATTCTCTCAATATATTCAGTAGGTCGATCAGTCGTCCTACTGATTTGTTTTCTTTCAGTAATTGTAGAAATTCCTCAACAATAGTGTTCGACATATTCATTCATTCTTCATTTTATTTATCTTGGTCGATATTTTTAAATAAGTTCAATTCTTACAGCATTATCCTCTCTTCTTTGTTAGGGTTAGGATATGGAACTTTGTTTCCTTGTTGATTTTCTTCCTCTGGGTAATTATATTTACCTAGTCTCAATCTTGTGACCACATGGAGATTTTTTGAATTCAAAATGTCTTTTTTTTGCATTGTATGTAATAGGTTACATTTCTCTTGGTCATGACTTTTTACAACACAATCAGACAGTCTTCTAGGGAGTGATCACCAACTCCACAAATATCACAGAACTTTAAATCAGTTATGTCTTTTATCGGGTAGTCTGGACTAATGTGGTCTTCTTTCCAATAGTTAAAGCAGTAGTATTGTCCTCTACCATGACCTCTTCCAAAGTTTCCTCGTCCTCCTCTACCTTGACATTGGTATCCACATCGACCTAAACCTCTATAACCATTCCCTTGGTCGACGTTATGGTCAATTGTTTGTGTATTATAAACTAAGTGTATATTTGTTCTTTTCTTACCGTTCAACTAGAATTCTTGGATGGAATGAATATTTTCTTCACATATATGACACCACTTGGGACATACATTTCTTAAATTGTGCGGACAATCTCTTGTTTCATGATTGGTCGAGACTTCACAGATATCACAATAAGTTTCAATATAGATGTGCCTGACTACTAGGTCTAAGGCATCACTAAATTTGCAATAGTATTTAATGTTCCTTTGCTAGAGAAAATGGTACACCAGATTTCATTGCAACCGATTGATATGTTTTTAATTTTTTTTTGTAGTTATGTGATCTTCTCTTCCAATCTTTTCTCAACACTCGATGAATTAACCAAGCCTTCATCATCCATTTCAATCCTCTAAGATTTTTTAAGGATTTCTTCACATGTCAAAAGGTCATACATCCTCAATGGGGCTCTAATATTTTGTAATAGTCCTGCTACGTACCATTGTACTAGTAGATTTTCGTTGATCTCATATGGTATTTGGCTCAATAAATCCTTGAATCTTTTGTCGTATCCGCACACACTTTCACCTAGATTCTTCTTGATTTCCTTAATTTTTATCTTTCCAAATGGCTTATATATTGTGTCTTAAAAATGTAAGGAAATTATGATTTATTTCATTTTTTATACGTGTTTGATTTTCAATGAAATTCATAAAATAGGTAAGAGATCTAGCTCGAAGCGTGGCTCAAAACTGAGCCATTTTTTTTTCTTTGTCAACTATATCTGCAACATCCCAAACTTTCTCACAAATGAACAATGACTTTTGGGATTTGCGTCACCTTCGTAAATAAGGATGTGATTAAGTCCCATTGTTGATTTATCTTTTGCAATTAGAATTATTGCAAGATATTTAGTCGAAGTCGACTTGGAGGTTGATGCAGTAATATTTTTTGGACTCAAAGTTGAGTTATTTGAATCAATCATTGTAATTTGTAGATGTTCTTTAGTTGAGATATATGTGAATACTAATTTTACTCATTCTTGGTTGAGGCTTGAGTCCTCTTTCTGAAAATCCTTATCTATATACTCTATGAGCCGCCCTTTACAGGGTCGCATCAGTTCACTTTCACTATCTGTTGAATTTAAAACTTCTAGAAGCAGATTCGGCAGAGGGGCGACGTATGTGAGATCTCGTACATGAATGATTATGTCTTCTGGTCAATTTTGAGTATTTTCTTATGCTTTGATTAACACTTCATCTCTTATTTGGCCATTATTATCAGTTCGACACCACACCCATGGTGATTGTGTATCGATATGAAGTTGTTGTTAGAGAAATTATGTAAAGTGTGGACTAGGACTTCTTATAGGAGAAAGTGGTTTTGCAGGTCTTGGATCATTGATTTCCATATCAACTTGATCATTGGATTTTGGGGTTCCATCGACTTCCATACTCAATTGCAAGATTTCACTCCTCCTAGGAGACGTCGGGGCACCCTCAAGGGCTTCTCCAATGAATTGTCGCACCTGGGTAGGTTTTCTATGAGATTTTCTAGGATTATTTTCCTTCTGAAACTATTCTCACTTATTTTTCCTTTTATCTTGCTCTATTTTTTGGATGTCAGCTGGGAATTTGTGAATTTTCGTTCATCGTGTATATTTCTCACTTGAATCAATTATCTTTTTCTCGGCTGCCATTGTTTTTGACTTGGGTGTGGTATGAATTTGACTTCGACTTCTCTTTTAACTTTGAATTTGACTTATCTTATCACACAGTTAATACACCCCCATGATGTCAGACCGAATTACTCGTGGTCATATGTGTTTATCATTTTAGATGATTTCATATCTTTAAGAAGTACTCACAGGATTCTTTGGTATCTTTGTAGTTAGCTTCCAATACTTCTTCCCACTTTTCTTGTCTTTCTCTCCAATTGGAATTTGGAGGAAGATATTTTGGGTAAGTTTGATACTTGACAATGTCCTCAAATCCCTTGTCTAGGAGGAATTTATGCAATAGAGAGGGGATAGTACAAAGGAACTCGTTGTGTAACTAAATATAATTTTTTTTCTTGATAATCTGCACAGATTCACTATATTCGACCACTTGATCTTCAATATAGGATTTTATAATCCTCTCGAACCACTCATTTAGATTTGTTCTTCCTCCATTTATAATATTGTCCATCAACTGCTCATCAGAAGTGATTCTTGGCATTAGATTAGATGATGTATTTGTACAGTGCTTCTAGTATAGCCTTCAAGAATTGCTTGTGTGTTTTTGAATAGAAGTGTGTGTGAGAATCTGCTAAATTCAGTCAATTTCTTCATGAATAATTCCTAATGGAATTGTTGATTTTGTAATCCCACAATTCACGTATGTCTAGTAGAGTTAACATCTATGTGCACTTTTCTTTAATGCATGCATGAGTTCAGAACTACCGGCAATAGAACCAATGTTGTAGTTAGGGAGAAAGTACGATAAGGTTACCAGTAGATCCTTACATAGAGAAATACAAGTTATAGCATCATATATATAAGCACACATGTATACATATAGACATACACAATAGTGGGAGAACGATCAAAGAATTTTATTAGATATAGCCAAAACAACCTCTCTTTTCCCATTACATGATGTTGTGTGTGTGTGTGTGTGTGTGTGTGATGTACACTTACTAGTCAATTAAATTCCTCAAATATCGTGTGAGTTGACTCTAATTGCTTATTCGACTGACTTCCCTAACCGACTACTACAGTCGACTCGACTGGGGGGTCTAGTCAACAGAGTCGAGTTGACCTTGTTATCACACTAAATTGCCTTGGGTCTTTTAATTTGTTTTCAATCTTTTTTCAAGCCTTAGATTTTAATTTTTTATTTTAAGGTCTCATCCCTTTAAAATTTATGTTCGGTAGGACCCTTTAGATGATTAAATTTTTTGAGTCTTATCTCTAATTTGATCCTCAAATTGGTTTTTGATCCTTAAACCATTTTAGCTCATGACTTATTTTGTTCCCCTTCATGACTTGTCCCTAGATCGATCCCTCCCATGACTAGATTGATGTGACACTCCTCTCTCCTCACTCATGACCTCATACCCATGACTAGATTGATGTGACACTCCTCTCTCCTCACTCATGACCTCATAGGCATACCTCAACGTCCTCGCTTACCTATCTAATCACATTTTTAAGTGCATGTGTTGCCTACTCATCAGGAAGATATGCAACGCCTATCACGTTCATCACACTTCCACCTCAAGCCATGATTTCCACGACTAATTGTCATGTCCCTTGTTTTCAGTGCCAGAAGTCATTTAAAGATGCCTTCATAGATCTTGCATTTATGAGACTTTGTAACGGTTTCTAATTTTGAAAAGGTCAACAGTGCTGCGCTGTGCAAATTCCCAAGTTCTGAACAAGTGACTGCATGTCAACCAAATTCGATGCTGAGAAATATTCCAGGGCCAAAGTTTTCTCGATTTCATTCTAAGATTGCATTGAAGATATCAACAGGTATCTACCCCATAGGTATCTTGTGTTGCCTCCTCTGCATATTAATTTTCACAGGAAATTTGTGCTTGGGTTTTCAGTTTGCTAAGCTTGCATAGTAGTAAAGGACCCATATTCACATGGTAGCCTTTTCTTTCTCTTCTTCAGACCTGTAAACTTCCTTTCCCATATCTATGGTCTAATTACTGTTATTTACCTTAACCATTGAAATCGCAAGCCTGTAAATAGCCTATCATGTGTGTACGTGTTGCACTACCCAGAGGCACTACTCAAACCCTCTATGTTTTCCTTACTTCTTTTCACCTCAGAGTTTGGCGTTTTGCTCAATTACAGAGGGTCAATTTCATATTACACCCTCACTGTTTACACTCTAGAATACATGTATAATCCTAAGGGTATAATTCCTAAAATCGAGCTTGGCCTACTAGTATCAGTCTGTCCAAAAGGGTCAGCCTTATATCTGAAGCCCGATTCAAAGCCTTCCTGGTCATTACCATCCCTTAAACTTCTTAAAAGCCCTCATTTTGAGCCATGGAGACTCCTCAACCGAGGAATACACACAAAGGTGGCAAGGTGGTCAGAACAGAACCGGTGGATATGCATCTTTTTGATACATAACCCATAGCAAGAGAGGCCTTTCAAAGAGTAGGGTGCCTCTCTTTCTATCAGAACATGCAGAGAGGCCATCCAAAGGTAGCAAGACAGTTTTCACTACAGTTTGATGGTAAGAAAACTAAGGTTGGGGATTTGGATTTTGAAGTGACTGAAGCCTCTATATCAGCTGCAACAAGGATCCCCATTACAGGTGAAAGGTAGTTCAAAGCCATGGCTTTGAGTTCAGCCTATGAAAAATATCTTTTTAAACCTGAATATAAAGCCAGTGAATTGTTCAAAAGTATGCCAAGAAGTCAATTGATTGAACAATTTGACAGATTACTAAAGATCATACAGAGATATTTTACTTGTGAAGGGAGATTCAACACCTTGTACCAATACCATATAAGGTTGTTTCTACATTTTACTGGTAACGTTGAGATGAATGTTCCTTATTACTTGTTGAGGAGTATAGGTAAGATGTCAGACAGGATACAGACCAAATATAAAGATGTGGATTCTATCCTTTTCCACTCTGGATTAATCAGAATGCTAGTCTCTGAGGAAGGCAAGTCCTTTGTCACCCACCAGTGCTACTAAAGAAGGAACCAGTAGGAAGAGAAAGGGTATAACCCCTGTTCAAGTTCTAGAGATTAGAAAGCAAGTCATAGAGGCCAAGGAGGAAGTTTGTCCTTCTCCACACAGAGATTTTTCACCACCTCCTCCACCAGGGTT
>CBVK0103038630.1:0-23757 GCA_900067695.1 Picea abies | reverse complement strand
CAAGGCTAACTTAAATTCCATTCTCAAGGAATATGAAGTCATCAAATAAGCTTCCTTATTTGAAGGTAAAAAGCATTTAGAAACTTCTTAAAGAAAGTAGTTACATTCTAAAACTTTGACACCCCAAATCTTCATTGAATTCTCATTTTATTGACCATATGAAGGTAAGTTGTACCCGCAAATGGATAGCAATCGCTTGGTAAGGAATTTAGATTGCCCATAGTTAGTTTTATTAAAAGAAGGGAATAATAGATTTTTCCTGATGTTCCTTCACATTGACAATCTTCAATAAAAAAATTCAAAAACTTAAAGTTCTTAGCATTTAAGGATGGCATCTTTTCTGTCATACCATGGTTCACTTATCCCAGCCAGAGAGACATATCAATGAAATTTAAGTGTTCTAAAATGCAGCACACCCGTCTTATCGTCAAGGCTGAACTGGAAAGCTAACCAGAAACCCTACCACCTTACTATCAACAAAAAAAATTTCAATCAATGGAAAGGCAGTCTACAGGAATTTAACTATGAGGAGTAAAGTCCACCAAGAAAGGGTAGTAAATCATGGAGGTAAATTCTCCCTTTGCATAAGGAAAACATGGATAAAAACACCAATGAAATACCAGTTGGAGGGATATGTTATAAAGGAGTCTCAGCCTAGCGTGGGATGGAATTTCTAGCACACCGAGGTGATTTCAAGGGTGTCAGACAAGCGAAAGATAATGCAGGCTAAAAATAAATAAGAGTTAGCCAAGAAAAGGGATAGTGATTACCAGGTTGCGCCATAGGTAGTTGATTCCATTTGGCAAAAAGGGAAAAGCCATCGTAGTCACCCAGAAATCAAACGCATCCCATTCTCTGTAAACATATGATAAAACAAAAAAAAGGAAAGCAGACGCAGCCATTCATCAATGAATCACAGGTAATAAAATACACTATCACTGGTAAGAAAGGCTATAATGGCAGCCCAAAGATATGTAATTTAAAATAGAAGGGAGTTTGTTGGGCAATTTCTCCCCAAGTCAACGAGATATATATAAAAAAAAATGTCGGTCTTCCCAGCAAGGTGTAAATGAAATATCAAGAAAGAGCAATGAGAAAAACAAAAAAAAAATGTAGAGTTGGACTTTCCAGCAATACACCACCTTCAAGAATGTTGTGCATGGAAGGTCCCACGAGATATAAAAGAAGTAAAAGGATTTAACACTTTAGTAAAAACATGTCTAAAGTATTGGATCAGTTGAATGATTGACTGAAAAGGGATAGAATGAATGATGAGAATATAGACTATCAGGAACAACCAATAGGTATATGGCATGTCAGAACGCCCTTCGATCCATTAAAATGTAGAACCCATAAGTAGCAATATAATTCATTCAAGAAGGCATTACTCGTACATGTACAATGAGATATAAACATGAAGGAAAAACTAGATAATACTAGGTATAAACATGCTAAATTCATTTATAATCATTATTTAGATCTAAGCATAAGGCCTAATGCATTCTACTCTACAAAATAAAAGAGCATACAGTTGTCTTATAGCCCACTTCGAATGACGTCCGCACACTTCGTGTCGCTCCCGCTTGCCGACTATTGAGACTACACCGGTACCTCCCATCCAATGCTAGGGGTACTTTGCTTCCCCCTTAGCTCCCCAAGGTGCAAAGGGGCCACACACTATCTAGATGGTACATCTAACTCTCAGCTCACATTGCAAGGATGAGCTACCACTCCTCTCTAAGCTAGGAAATCCCAACTCCCACAACTAAATCAGTCAAGTCAGTATTCCTGTAGTGTAACATTACGCTAACACTCGATCCCCTTATTCCTTCTCCTCCTTCTATTTTATAGAGTTTTCCAACTTCCTTTCTTTCCCTAAATCTCATTTAATTTAAGTTTTAATAAAAATTCCTAAAAATTCTCCTTTGTACAAGTGTCATCCATCCTCCACGTTTCTCCATTAATTATTTTCTTTAATTAATTAAATGTATTATTTCCCTCACCCACCTAGAGTTACTCCTAAAATCACTCCTAGGTGTCCCTATATTCCCTTACATGCTTTAAAGGCTTTCCCTAAAATGAAATTGCTAAATCAGTTTAAATTTAGAAGGTTCTTAAATGTGGATTCCTTACTAAGTTGGTTTCCTACTTTTTACCATGAGTTCCCCTCTTTCCCTCTTTAGGTTACCTCCTTTCCCTAATTTCCTAATTTTTATAATTTCCTTCTTTCCCCTTTCAATAGTGCTAAAAATGACAATTGTGCAACTAACCTCTTTTTCCTTTTATGATTAATTTAGTATCCCCCTTTTTTTTAAAGCTAACAAAAGTTAACATAATTAATTTCTTCTTTATATTTTATATACACAGATTTTATTTAATTTCTTACATTCTTCATGTTACCCAAAATTTTATGAAGACCAAAATTACTACTTAAGTGGTTTTTATTTTAAATTTTATTATTTTATAGATATTTTATTAAGGGTAGACAAAATTTTACCCCTAGCGAAGTTTTAGACTTGGAACTTAGATTCTGAACTGGGCGACATTTAATTAGGGAAGTTGTTTTAAAATTTCCTAATGTGTTATTTTCCTTAGGGCCATCTAGATTCATCCCTCTATCATCATCAACGCGACGTGCCCTTCAGGACGTACTAGGTGCTCCAAGGGTACCAGTCGCCTCATCTATTTCTTGGCATGACGTGCCCTTCAGGATGCACTATGTGCTCCAAGGGTGCCACTCGCCTCCTCAGTTTCTTTGTGCAACATGCCCGTTAGGACACACTACATGATGCAAGGGTGCCACTCGCCTCTTCTATTTCTTTGCATGATGTTCCCTTCAGGACTCACTACATGCTCCAAGGGTTCCACTTGCCTCTTGACTGATTGGTAGACATCAATAACCCCTGGAGACAATACTCCGCCAAGTGAACTTGTGGGAGACTAAGGGCTTCTAAGGAATAAGGCCCCCACCTTATTGCGCACCCCTTAGAATCATCGTGAGAGACTGTCACAGTCTACCCTCATGGCATTATGGGTCCTCTCGAACTAGGTAATCGTTAACCTATAGTTCGAGCCACGGTGAGAGTGCTAGTAGGTTGTGGCAGGGCTGCTGTCCAAACCTCTCCCTCAACCTCTCTGGTAGTCGTGTGTGACCCCTTTACTCCATATGTGAGTCTGGTCGGTAATATATTGTCAGCCTTCATCATCATCAAATCATGTTAGACATATCCACATCATATCATCTAATCAAATGTACCAACATCACGGTAAAACAATCAAACCCCAATGGCACACTCCCTAACTTGATCCAGAGTCCAAGAGGTTCCATCAATGCCTCTGCATCCTCAAGGTCCAAAACCTTGCACACTCAGTAAAACTGATTCAATAGCACGTGTCTATGTCAATGCAGTAAAAAAACATGTCATCTACCGATAACGCATCATAATCAAAGTCAAATGTTTTAATAGCATAATAATCCCGATCACTTGCGAGAACGTGTCCTCAAAAATAATTTTTCTCAGTGTGCCAGAGCATGATGTTACACTATTAGTCAGATCAAGTACTTAAAGATGTCTCATAAATATACCTGGCAATGAGCATTCCTAAGTTAGGATTAGTTTCATCCCTTGTGCTTAAGGATACCTCACTTCTTGACATGAAAAAAGAACTTGTATTATATAAAATGCATGTCCCTAAAAGATTAAGTTCTCCTCTATCCTATATTAAATTTAGGGTGCACCCCAAGTGGTTCTTGGTTCTTTCACTCTTATACAAATTTAGGTTATAACATACTTGGGCATAAATTTCCAAGTGATTCCTGTTAGGCTCCAATCTACTAATGTAAATTAGAGTGCAAATGATTGTCAATCTGATGTTTGTAAGACTTAGAGGCACATCCAAAATATATGGATTTAGAGATAAATTTTTATTCTTTAATGGGAATAAACCAAAACCTATTCTAAGAGATGAATATGGAAGAGATGCTAAGATTCTATTCAGAAGTCCTATTCATAGATCTCATAACAGTAATCAACAATTGTTTTCCTAAAGATTATCAATAGTAAGCATTTAAGAGATATTCGAACTAGTTCTAAGACTTATCAAAATGATAGAAGGAAAAAACTCTTATTCAAGAGATGCATTCATCGTCTTCTTTCATTCATTAGCAACTATCATCAATTTAAATTAAAAGTACTAAAAGTGTAAATAACTCAAAAAACATTCATGACTATCTTAATGCTTGAAGGAAAACCACACATTGAATTATTATTCAAGAAATCATTCACAATATGAGGAAGGCTTTGAAACATTAAGCATATGAATTAGTTATGAAATTCATCTAACTACAACAAGATATGAATAAAAATCATCTACAACAAGATCTAATCTAAAACATGTATCAAAGATTACTTGAAAAGAATATAAACAAAGAGTGTACTAGTTTGGCAAAGGGGGCCCTCCAATGGTTCACTTGTACACTTGAGTTGTCTCAGCTAAGAAAGAGCTCCAACAGCATTTGCATCATCATATCATAGGCATTATCAAGAACAAAATGCAGAACTAATCTCAAGATTGCAAATTCCAAAGTTTCTTCATTCACATTCAAGGTTGTCATACTAGTCTATGCTTTAGAGTATTTATATAAGAGTTTTAAAACTAAAAAATGCTAATAAATCTCCTAAATATCATGATCAGATCCATAATATATTCTAGGAAGGTCGAATGCCTCCTTTAGATCCATAATATATGGCCAAATCCCACGAAAATCCAAAACTGTCCATGATTTAAGGCTAAAACAGGGTATTTTCTGCTGAAGTGGCCCTGTTTGACTAGCGTTGACTGGACATCTGGAAGGCTCAAATCTTGAAGATGATAGTTCATTATCCATCCTTGTACATCAGGGATCACGACCCAAGTCTTATATTTCTCCTTAGTGTCCTGCAAGTACACGAACCTAGGAGCAACTACAAGATTTAGTCAAATCCTGTAATTTCTAATAAATTTTCAATTTTAATGTCAAAATTTAGAAAACTCAATTCTTAAGCTAAAGAATGATAAATATACCTTGCATAAGCTGTTTTATGGAAATTATGGAATGAAATGAAGGCAAAATGGATGGATATAGAGGCAAAAGTGTAGTTTATATAGTAAAAATGAAGCATAAAAATGTACTCAACATCTCCCCCAAGAGGAAGTCTTTGCATGTCCTCATGCACAAAAATCTCCCTGAACCTCTGTCACTGATCTTCTTCCACCTTTTCTACCTGCAGTAATGTTTCCACATTCACCTGAGCTGTATGAAGTGCTTTCATTCTTTGATATTTCTCTTTATATGTCTTTTTCTGTTGAAACCACTTATAGGCTTGTTTGGAGATTAACTTGTTCTGTTTGTGAAGCTTCTTGTTCTTCTTCTTCAAAGTTTCATTCTCCTCTTGTGTTTTATGGATTTGAGTCCTTATCATTTCATTCTCTATTTTTATGTATCTTTCTGGGACTTCAATTTCCTTGATTTTTCTCTTCATTTTCCTTATTTTCTTAGTTTTCCTATCAAGTTCAGATGTGGACCCACCAGCCACTTCTTCCATTTGAGGTGCTTCTTTCATGTCTTTAATTAATTGTTCCACATCCTCTCTCATTTTTTCATATGTGGAAGTTTCCTGTTCTTCAAAACCATCATTTTCCAATGATTGTGCCTCTAGAGTCTGAATATGTGCATACTGTGCTTGTTGTGCTTCGTCATCATTTTCTTGTATTTGGCCCCTTTGAAATTGTTGGTGTTTTCTTGATTTTCTTTCATATGTGGTAAAATTTTTGTCTTTTTCCTCAAATCATTTCTCCTTTATCACCATTCTTCTTGTTCTTCTCCTCCCCATAGGCGGTTTTGAGCTTGTTTCCTTCGGGTTCTGTACTTCTTCCTCATCATCGGTCACAACTAAAATTTGTTCCACTTCTTCTTCCTCCTTTTGTTGTTTCAAAACCATTTTCAATGATAAACTATTGCCAATTCAAATTTTGCTTCTGTAGTTCATATATAATGATCATTTTAATAAAACCACAGTGATATAAACTATTTTATGTGTTCCTTCCTTGTTTTTGTACAACCTTAGCCATCTTAGAAAGGATTTGCAATAGAAAATAAGTCATGTTGATTTCACAGTCAACTTTTAAGTGTTGTAGCAGTTTAATGTGATATAGGTAGATGATCTTAAACCTTCCCTCGCAAGTTATAAATTTCCGTATGAGATATGCTAATTCATCCCAAGGATGAATCAACCAACTCCTTGGAATTCCCTTCTTCCAATTTACTGTTTCTACCTTTGACCTGGAAATAAAAGGTGCCCATGATTTATCTTTGAAATACTTGGTTTTGAAATATCTTTCTCCTATTTGAGGAAGCCCAATGACATGTGCAATGCTATCTTCAGAGATCCTAATGGTAAGGTTTCCAATAGTAGCCTTTTCCCCATCAAATGAGTGAGCAAACTCTAAAGCAACTTCTTCACAAGATCCATCAAATTTCTCAAAGAAACCTATCCACTATTTTTGCTCCAAGATTTGTATACAATCCCTGTGAATTTATGATGTAACAAGCTTCCCTGATTCATATCTAGACACCATACTTCCAAGTTTTAAGAGCAAGACCTAAAATATTTCCACTGTTTATTCAACTCTGTAATTATTTTGACCAAGATTTCTTAAACTTGTAGACTTTGTTTAGATTTAATTCTGTGCATGGTCTTCAATAAGATTTTCTGTTCAAAAGCAAAGGAAATCTCATATTTTTCAAATTCCTAAGTTGTTCTCTATTATTCAATCATAAAAAAAAATTATGCAAGGGCATACCTCATAATTTTGAAAAAAAATCTCAGGCTTCTTGTTGAGTTCCATCTGAATTTTCCTTCTTATAGACGACCTATGCTAAAAATGAACTGTCTTGTTTTCAAAATGTACCACAGGACATTGAATTTTACACTTGGCTATTCAATTATTTGAGTTCGAACTTACCTTCAATGGTCGAATCCTATTTGAATACGTCCTCTTGCCTTTGCTCACCATGTATCTCCTTCAACCTCCGTGTTTTTTTAACAGGACGAGAATGTTGTATGTTGACAGTGAAATTGTCAACATACAATTCATTTTTTATCAGAGAATTTCAAGATAGGAAGGCATAGAAGGGAACAATTTTCTAGAGTGTAGGGATTTGGGATGCCACTGGCGTGGTGAAATAGAGCGTGAAATTTTGAAATGGAGGTAAGTGTACACCAGAATGCATCGGCGGTTCGAGTCTGGGGAGTGTGCAAGTGATACACAACAATATGAAAATCGTTTGAGTCAAAATCACTTTTATGAAGGGAGAAAAAAACGTTGGAGGAGACTTTAAACAAGGGTTTTTATCATTTTAAAAATGGGTTGTACAACGATTATAGTTGAAGGAGATGCTATATTTGTACCTTTCTACTTTTCTCCTCGTTGCAATCATCATAAGAAATGTTTTTTTTTTCTTTTAGAAAATGTGTTCACTTGACTTATAACTCCCTAATTCGTTTCCAACCTCTTCATCAAGCATGAACCATTATTCTTATGACCCCTTTTTAAATGTATATGCAAACAACCTTTAATCTATGCAACAACAATTCAGTCTATGTATGCAACTTATGTCTTCAGAAATAGAGCATTTGACAACTCAAAACAAACAATGTGTTTGTATTTGAAACCCGATCCTTCCTTGTAACTCCTTTGGAAACAAAAATTGGTTCCTTTAAGTACCATTTTTAATGCTTTTGAGGATGAAAATGGAGTGAAGAAAATATGATGTAGGGGAAAGGAAAGATAGGATATTTATCATTGCTTAGCTTATGAATAATTTCTCAAATTTAAAGAATTAAAAAGGAAAATATATACTAACTTGTTTGCTCATTTTGTTTTTTCTGACTAAAGCTGGATGGAATGTTGTTGTAAGTCTTCAATTTCCTCTTGTATTTCTTTTGTTTAGTATCTTAGGTCCCTTTGTTGATTGGGATTGATATTCTTCTTAGGTCTCTTGCTGAATGAAACTGATATTTTTCTCAGGTCCCTCTGCTAAATGGAATTCATATTTTTCTCAGGTCCCTCTGCTGAATGGAATGGATACTTTCTTAGGTCCCTTTGTTGAATGGAATTCATATTTTCCTCAAGTCCCTCTTCTGAATGGAATGGATACTTTCTCAGGTCCCTTTACTGGATGGAAATTCCTTTTTTTAATTGCATGTTGTCATCTGTAGAAGGCTTGAAAGGTTTTCAAAATATATACCTTATCCCCCTCAGCCTTATTTATTGACTTGTCCTAAAGTCTCAGAGATAAGTATTTGTAAAACTTTTGAAGCTAAAAAATGAAACTTGAATTTAATAATGAATATTATTATATTTTTTTGAATAATTTTGGTTGGCCAATGTTACTTGGTTTTCCAATCAAAATTCGAGTTTATATTGTGACAGTTTCCTGGATTTTCACAACCAAACTCTCTCTCTCTCTCTCTCTCTCTCTCTCTCTCTCTCTCTATATATATATATATATATATATATAATTTTTTTTAATGTATTGGAAATTCCGTATTTCTATTTCTACAAAAATCACTGACCTGATTAATTATTGGTGAAAGTGCACTTACCAAAAAGAAATTATGAAAAAGGGAAACACAAACTAGTATATACAGTGGAAATTTTTTGGGAACCAATTATTGCATATAATGTTTTAAATAACGCCCATTGACAGGGGTGTTGAAGATTTTACTGTCCATATTTTCTAATAGAAACGAATTCTTTCCTTTGGGAGCTGTGAATCTAAATGGTCCATACCAAATATGATCAAATTTATCGTGTTTCTATGAGTCTTCCTTCCTAGCATCCCATCTCAAGACCAAATTGACTGGGAGAAACTCTCTGTCTTTTGCCTTACGGTCAAATAACATTTTCATATCATCTTGGTATTTCTGCAACCTTTCGTCTACTTCGACCCTATGTTGTTGCACTTCAATTAGCTGATTTATCCTTCTGGTAATTTGATTCGGTTCTTCTTTCTCATCTTGCCATAATTTCATCACGAGGAGAGATAGATTTATTGGTAATACCATGTCGGTCCCGTACACCATTTGGAAAGGTGAGGTGCGGATAGATTTTTTCGTGCCTATCTGATTTGCCCATAAGGCGCATTTCAAATGCACATGCCAAGACTTTTTATTATCGTCCAACACTTTCTTAATTACATTTATCAGACTCTTGTTTGAAGACTCAGCTAGTCCATTTCCTTGGGGATAATAAGCCGTGGAATGACCGAGTATGATATTGTATTTCTGGCAAAAGATGATCATAGCCATAGATTTGAAATCCTGGGTGTTATCTATGACTATTTTTTGGGGGCAGCTGAATCTAGACAAAATGTTATCTTCCAAGAAGTCTATTACCACAAAATCTGTTGCCCTTCTGGTTGGAATAGCCTCCACCCATTTAGTGAAGTAATCTGTGGCAGTCAGAATCCATTTGTGTTGAGCGCTAGAATGGGGGTTGATTTCGCCTATAAAATCTAGTCCCCATTGTTGGAAAGGGGATTCCATTTTGACAGGCACCAATGGTAGCACTGAGAGTTTATGCTTGCCTGTGAACAGTTGGCATGGGTTACATGCTCTAACTTTAGCATTTATGTCTGAGAAAAGTTTTGGCCAATAATACCCTACCCTCAGGATCTTATAAGCTATCGCTCTCCAAGCGTGGTGTCCCCCACAGACTCCTTCATGAAATTCGCTTATCACCCTCTCTGTTTCTGATTCAACTAAACAGACCAATAGGAAACCTAGTGGGTCCTTCCAATATAATTGATTATCGGATATACAATATTTGACTGCATGTAATTTTAGCATTCTGGCTTTGGACGGGGATAAATCACTCAGGCATTTCGATTTCATCAGATATGACACTATGTTTTTGTACCAGTCTGATGAGACAAACTTCTCTTCGATTCTGATAGTGCTTGTTGGCTCATCAAACTCGTTCATGTCCACACCTTCTTCATATCCTTGTAAGTCATTTATACTGAGAGCTCTAAAATTTGATTCTACTAAGAGTTTGGCCAAACCTTGTCCTTTTACCAATTTAGTTGGCTTTATATCCAGGTCGAATTCTTGAATTTTGGCAAGCCATCGTCCCTTTTTTCCATCACTATTAGATTGAACCAAAATATCCTTTACAGAACTGGTAGGTACATACACGATTATCTTGGAATGCAGCACATAGGTTCTGAATGCTTTCAACGCCTTCACCATAGCATACACTTACTTTTCCATTATATCATATTTAAGTTCTACGTCTCTGAGAATCTTGCTAAAAAAGGCTATCGGTTGTTCGAAACCTTCTTTGTTTTTTTGGAGGAGTACCGCGGTGATTGTGTGTTCGGAGGCAAACGAGAAAATAAGAAAATCTTTTAGATAATCAGGGCTTTCTAGTACAGGTGCCTCACTTATGACTTTCTTGATGTGTGCAAATGCCACTTTGGCTTTTGCTGTCCATTTCACTTCATTGTTTTTCTTTAGCATATCTGTGATCAATTTCACGATTTCAACAATTTTGTTGTCCATTTCACTTCACTGTTTTTCTTTAGCATATCTGTGATCAATTTCATGATTTCAGCAAAGTTCGGAATAAATCTCCTCAAAAAATTTATTTTTCCCAAAAATGACTAAATTTCTTTTACATTCCTAGGAATATTTATAGTATTTATAGCCTCAACTCTTTTAGGATCAATTTTAATACCGTCTTGAGATACAATATGGCCCAAGAGTTTACCTTCTTGCATGGTGAAGTGGGACTTTTTGGGATTCAAAGACAGACCAAACTTACGACAATTCTCAAACGTCTGCTTGAGATGTACCAGATGATCTTCATCAGATTTAGAAAAAACAGTTAGATCATCAAGATAAATGACCACAAATTTATCCTTTTTTCCGATGAAAGCGATGTCCATGGCACGTTGGAAAGTAGCACCTGCATTCATTAGACCAAAAGGTATTTTATCATACATAAATGTACCCCAAGGGGTAGTGAAAGTTGTTTTCTCTTTATCTAGTTCATTTATGGCAATTTGATTATACCCAGAGAAACCGTCGATCATTGACATTTTGTTTGCCCCAACTACCTTTTCCAAAATGTGATCCATTTTGGGTAGAGGGTAGTTATCTTTGAGGGAGGACTTATTCAGATTCCTAAAATCGACACACAGTCTAATCTCCCCACTCTTCTTTCTGATCAGGACCAGGTTTTCTATCCAATCGGAATATCTCAGAGGTACTATTATTTTTGCATCCAATTTTTTTTTAACTTCCTTTTCAACCACAGGCAATAAAATAGGGTTGATCTGTCTGAGTTTTTGTCGAAAGGGTTTGACACCAGGTTTTAGAGGTATCTTGTGTTCTATCACAACGGTGTCGTATGTTCTCAGCTCTTTGTAAGACCAAGAAAAAACATATTTATATTGTCCGAGCAATTCTTTATACTTGCTTTTTACCTCAGGAGGAAGGTACTTTGATATTTTTACCATCCTAGGTTATTCTTTGTTCCCTACATCACAGTCTTCAACCTCCTCTAGTTGGGGCTGCAGGGTGGATTTCAAGGGTATGTCATTCTGATTGAACAGTCTCTCTAGGGGAATTAGTCCTTTCAGAATCTGATTTTTCTTTAGAACCAGCATGCGATGATTTGCAATCTTTTCCTGGAACTCTTAAGGATCCTCACCTTCTTGCATGATCCATATGTGATCATTTTGATTCTCTTAATCAATGTGAGTTTTAGAGAAGTCACCCACTACTTCGAGGAATTTATTGATCTGTTCGTCATCTTCGAAAACCTGCCAGTGTAAAGTCGAGACTGCCTTGGCTAATGAATCAGCCTGCAAATTTTTGGCGCGTGGGATGAAGTGGATATTTACAGATGAGAAGAATTTTTCCATTAGATCCCAGGCACAATTTCTGTACGATCTCAATCTCGGGTGCTTGGCTTGGTATTGTCGATTTATTTGTTTGACTATTAACTCTACATCTCCATATACTTCCAGGTTCTTTATGTTCAGCTTCCTGGCAGCTTCCAATCCTAATATTAAGGCTTCATACTCACATACATTGTTGGTTTAGTCTATATCCCATTGAAGCCTATAAGATAAGGGGACAACAAATTTATTTTCAGGTGCCACAAAAAGTACCCCTGCACCTGCTCCTTCACATGACATGGCACCATCACTTTTTTTTTTCCAGATCCCAGTGGTATGCATATTTTCTGATTCTTTCTCATATATGTAATTTTATTCTGCGCAACTATCTATACCATCATCAAAAGACAATATATAATTTCCCAGATCTTGATTAGCAATGTAAACAGGAAAATTGTTAGGATTCTGAGGATCGCCAACTGTATAGGCTAACCTCGTTTCCATGTATAACCGAGTAAGTTGTCCACCAAACACAAGAATTGTGGCATAAGTCATGTCCAGTTGGAGGGACCCCCCAATTTTGGCTCCCCATGACCTTGATAGAAGTAAGCCATACTTTGGGGGGATATTAGCAATAACTACATCCATCAGGATGCTTTTGACTGGGACCTGTGCAAGGGTGACTACTAAATATTTTATCATACCTGTTATCACTCAGTTTGTATTTGAGGTTACAAGGCTACAGGATAAAGGTCAAACTAGCATAACAGGGACCTACCTCACCCAATGTCACCACAATGGGGAGGTCCTTTCTATTTAGGGTGGCTAAGCCCAAGGGAGATGTCCCTGGCAATCCGGGGTTTTGAAAGGAAAAGGTTCAAAGGTTTAAGGTTAGTTTCCCCTTCACAGATTACCGCCAAGAAGATAGTCAATTGAAGAATAACCATAGAGAAGGCACCTGCTTGTGAAGAAAGACAACAATGAAACTAATACATGAAATAATGGTTAGTACCTCATAGATCAATGACTATCAAAGTTTTAATGTATATGAGCATATATAGCAGTAAATATTGACATCATCTTCTTTAGGGTTAGTTAATTAAGCAATGTAATAGACAAAGAAGGTCAATGTTTTGTCAATTAGCCAATGAAATTTACCAATTGTTCAATATCTATCACAGGATGACTAACCTCACAATTTATTCTATCAACAATAGTTCAAATTAGGCATGACATCATCATTTATTGCAGGGTTAGAAGGTTGGTTGTGTCAAGTATGATGTCATCCCTGGTTAGTACGCTAGGGTTAGTTAGGGTTTCAAAGTTTGAAGGTTTGAAAGATGAACAAGCTCAACGTTAGAGAGAATACCAGTGCCTTAGGGTGATATGGAGTCAAAAGTAAGGGCAAGATATCAGGAGGATCAAAATTCAAAGACTAGAGGGCTAGGTTCTATGGTGCTGCAATGGCAGGGCCCTAGAATCAAAACCCTAAGGGAAGGAGGCTCATTCCGGTGTTGCTTAAGAAAGGCCTCATGCTCCTTCCTCTTTCTTTAAATACTCTTTGCAAAACGGCTAGCTTTGAAGTACAAGTCTAAGGGAGAAAAGTGTTGCAGGAGCAAGGCTCTTCAAACGCTAGAAGGTTAAAACCCTAGGTGTAGAATTAACTAGGCCTAGGACGTCTCCTCTCTTCAACTTATATTTTAATGCTAACTCAAAAAAAGGATGATTAGTGTAGCAACGACTAGGCTATATCTTCCTTAATCAATGGCTAAAACAAGTTTCTCAAGCATGGGGACATATAGCAACGACCTACTTGTGTGCTTGCTACCCAGGGTTTCAAGATTAAGCAATATAATAACAAATGTAAGAGATTAAACCTACAACCATTCATTTAAGAAGTTTTACATGAAAAATTCACTTACAAATCATGAAGAATGCTAATCAAACCCTAGTTGTAAACCTTCCAAGGAGAGAAACACCATAACATGCCAAGAAGAATCCTCCAACAAGAGTTGTGCCTCACTTCCAAGAGAAAAATACCAAGACAAAAGACTAATAGTAGATCTCTCACAAGAGAGTGAGTCTTTGTTATGTCTAAAATGAGGCCAAACATCCTCTATTTATACCAATACATGACCTTTGAATTAAATTTTAGGTCATTAAAACAACCGACAAGGATGACTGCAAAATTTACACTGTTTTTACATTAATTGCCATAAAAATGTCATAAAATGAGCTAAAAGAGGGATGTCAAGCCCTTCTGAGGGAGACGTTGGCCCCTTTTGGGCAAGCACATCATCCAGAAAACCAAACGTTGGCCCCTTTAGGGCTCTTCCAAGCTGCCACACGTGCCAAATGACCTCAGCACCCTGCCACATGCTCCAGACAACATCTAGCTCTCTCAGGTGATGTCCTGTCTATCAAAGGAAAATGTCCCATATGCAGTGGGTGATTCCCCCTAGGCCGGGCTCTACCAAAGTATCCTAGGTGGACTGTCCTTCTTTCTTCTCGTGCAATGGCTCATCACAACGTTTTCCTGCCTCTGCCATCCAGCAACCATCTGATGGGCTCTTCAGCCCCATGGAGGTCCGAGCTAATCATATCCCCATGTGTACTGGTCCACTGGTACCTGTCCGTCGGGTATGGTCCTTCACATCAAAAAATACACCCTCCATGGGCTCATTAGTCCTCGGGATCATAGTAATGTCAATCATATTTCATCATTAAAATTATCAAATACATGCATAAAATCCCTAGCATATCATCTAAGAGCTCAAAGACATTACACTGATCTACTATACAAAGTCAAAAAAATAGACAAAACAACCTATTGGGCAAGTATCCATAAGAGAAGGAAAGTTTCCACAGAAGATCATTCAAGCGATGTACATGATGTGATATGGTTTAGGGATGTCTAGTCATAGTAAGACCAGGGGTAGGTGTTGTCTGTGGGTGCCTTTGTAGGAGGTGAGTTGTACCCGTCATGGATGCACTTTTTCCAAGCCCCTTTATTGCCTTTATTTTTTATTTATTGCTTTTTCTTTCTTTTTACTTCAAGGTCTGACTAGAGGACACTGCCTTGGCGTGGTGACCAGAGCTGACAGTGTTACCCATTGGTATTTTCGCAGAAATGATAAGGCTGGCTCGTGATGAGACCCCCTTTCCCTTGGCCATGCAACCAAAGGTCATTTCCCTGGCGTGGTGACTAGATAATGGAAATGTCATACTGTTAGATACCTATGAACACAATGGGTCAGCTCATGATGAGACCTCCCATCCTCTTGGTTAGGTCTTATTTTTGTCATTTTCTTTGGGTCCCTTCTGTTTCTTATCGAGAGGCTTTTTATTGCCTTCTCGGGGATCCCTAGGCGAAGCATCTCTAGGTTCTATTTCTTATGGATTTTATCTTTTACTAGTTGCTTTTACCCCCTGGGCCTTTAGCCCCTTCTTCCCATAAGACAAAGTGTAACCCTCAAAGGTCATCCTAATGGCCAGACTAGGGGAATGGGATGGATGAGTGGGAGATAAGATGTAAAGTGATAGAATGGTGGGAGTGGATGATGGCTTTGCAAATCCCCCATGGTGGCTAACCAAAACCCACAAATACAAGCTTGCTAGGGCACCCCGTTAATCCCCCAACAATGGTCAAGTGGACTAGTGTAAGATCCAAGCAGTTATCAGAAATGTAAGGAACCTGATGCATATATAAGAAGGTTATAACGATCAAACATGACACATACCATGATACCTTGGACCAATTACCTCATGGAGCAAGAGTCTTCTCTGATGCAAGTCCAAACCGATGGTGATGGAAGCTGATGCTGCTATCAGGAAAAGTCTGGTGAAGAAAAAGAAGGACGAGCCCTCTAGGGTCATGCTCAGGTCAATCCTTCTCTCGGTACTCCTTGTCTAGGACCTATGGGCCTCGAGACATGATCTCCTAGTTATCCCTAGAGATCGGGAATAACAATACCCATGCACTTAACTCTTCTCGAATCGAAAGAGTAGAGATCTCCATAAGGCTTGGTGATCTCGAGGCCTAATCTATCCATAATAGTTTTGTGCATCACATTATGTGAAGCTCCGGAGTCTAACATGCAATTATGTAGCAGTCGATCATGCACATTTAGGGTGATATAGAAAGGAGAAAAGGTGTCTCTGGCACCCTCGAAATGTGGACCAAAAGTGATATTGGGCTTATCATCTTCCAAGTTTATCACATTTGATTGACTTTCTTGATCTGAACAACCTATCACTTTGGTTATTTGCTTATGATATGTAGGATTCTTTGCTAATTCAACTAGAGGGATCAATATTTTGATCCTATTTATCTCATTTGCAAAACTAAAACCGCCACTACCTTTGTCCATTTCTCTGGTTGAAATCTCAGACTCTCTCTTCTCCAACTTTTTTGTCTAAGCTGATTTATTACTCGTGAGTTTATTTACCAGTGTGGGTGCCTCAACTATTTTGGTTTCCCTTGTTTGGGTCTCAACCTCCTTGGTTTTAGGATCCAACAAGTCTACCCCTTTTATTTCGTTAGTAGATGTTTCAGTCTCTTTTAGGGCCAGTATGTATATTTCACCTCTAGGGAGAATTTTCTTGGGTTGAGGAATCAACGCAGATTTGTTTTTAGACCTCAGGTTATATCTAGGTTGGACTTCAGCCATTATTGAATCAATTACTTCTTGATAGTCAAGGACATCTATATTGTTTATGTCATCATTTGTATCTGAGGATTGATGTGTGTTTAAAGACTTCTCATAATATTCTTTGATTACATAAGGCTAAGTGAAGTCATCACCCAAATTTGTCACATCTTCTTCCAGACCCTTGAAATCTTCCAGGTCATTTCCTCCTATAAAATTTTCATTTTTTAAAGGGGTTTGAATTTTCTGATCTTCATTTTTAGTCTGTCTTTGTTGATTTTGAAGATTTGGGTTTCTCCTAAATTCCCTTTTAATGAAAGGATCGGCCTTAGATTGATCCAGCTCCATCCTAAAAATTTTATTTGACAATTCCTTAATTATCCTAGCCATATCATCCATTTTGTCATATGTGGATCTATTAGACCCTGAGGGCCTGGCTTGTTCCTTGAAACATCTGGTTTCTCGGTTTCCCATTTCTACCTTAGCTTTCAATTTGCCAGAAGCCATCATGTTAGATTCGATTTCCATAGCATCATCCTACATTCGGGTTAGGGTATCCCCACTTCTTTCTCTTAAAAGAAGGGAAAAATCGGGTTTGAAAGCTCCTGCGAAGGTTACTTTGGTTGCAGGTTGGGATGGTTTAACTTCGGCTGGGATTTTATTATACAGCTTATTAAATCTTTGAATAAATTCCATAACTATTTCCGAATTCTTTTTCTTTAAAGATCCGAACTCGGTCAAATAATACAAGTGGTCTTTCCTTTCGCCCACTGTCTAAGGAAGGTGTATTCTAGGGAATAATAGGATAATATCGATCCTCCAGGTAGGCTTCGAAACTAGGTTCATACCTGTCCTTTGCATGTTTGAACAAACAACCTTGAATACACGTCTGCGTGCTCGAGACCTAGGATATCCGCGAACTGATCAAAAAAATTTATATGTTCGGCTATGGTCAAGTCTCCTTCTCCTGTAAACTTAGGTAGGTTTTTTATATAATTTTCAAGAAGGTCATGAAGAGGGACAGGTAGAACGAAAGGTGCATATCTTGTAGCCACATTAGTGAAAACTCTGGGAGGGGGGAGAGGCCCTTGGCCTCCTACTCCTCCTCCTGGAGCCCCACCACCTCCTAAAACTCCACCACCTACGAAAACCCCTCCACCTCCTCCTCCGGCGGTCGCCATCAGTACTAATGGATAGGGAAATAGTGTATTGTATAGAGGGTTCTGGAACACTAAAAGCGAATCTTTAGCTTCTTCGTGAGATGAGAAAACCAAAGATGGGTGATAAGTGATGCGAGGACTTGGCTCTTCGGACTTGCAAGAAATGTAATTAGGGTAACCCGCAGGCATGTAATATGAGTGTAAGGTATACTCTCCGAGATTTGGTGAGGTCGTAAGATCTAACTGAAAAGTTGTTGGGATATCGATCTCTGATAAATCCACTGCAGGGCTTTTACCTCTGTATGCGTCAATGGTTTTCTAACGGGTTTCACTGTTAATCTCAGAGAGATCTAAAGTTGGATTGATGGTTTCAGGAGGGGAATTGTGTGAAGTTGAAGGTTTAAATGAACTCTTGATCTTGGGTTATGGGTACTTATGCTGATAGACTACAATAGTTGGCTTAAGGGGACCTCTAGTTTTCAGTATTTTTTCGGGATCGAAAACAGGCGTGCTCTGTTTTCCCTCTGGGTTTTGTCTGGTATTCCTTCAACTAGATGCCAACTTATTTTAAACATGGAGTTTCCAAGTGAAAGATAAGAAAATCATTTAAAGGGTGTTCACTCTTTGTTGACTATCAAAGGGTGAAACTTGTGAGAATGTCATTCTTCCTAGGGAAAAGGTTTTGTAACTTCGTTCCCTGGTAGCGGTGCCAAAAAGATGTTGTTCTAGAGTCTATACCTAAGTCTTAGAAGGTACAGTGTCTAGGCATCCGAAAGTGAGTGAAGGAGGAGAGCATCAACCTTCAGGAAAGGAAGCTAAGACTGATTTCTAGGTTGTCGTTGTCTAGCCTCCAACTGTTCTTGGATGTTTATATCGCGTTCGATCGCATCCCACAAACGCTCAAGTTCTACCCAGGTATTGGCTATTTTAAGAATAGTATCGAAAAGGTTCAAAGCAATATGTGTTTGGTTCGATAAAGCGGGCTCAATGTTAGGCTGTCTTACAACGGGGACAGTCATAGAGGAACAATGAAAGTAAAAGAAAGTTTCAAAGTTTTAGATGCTGTCTTAATTCGATCGTATAAAAGAGAACTATATGATTTAATGTAAAAGATAAATTACAAACCAAAAGCCTTTTCCCGTAACTGTCTTATCTAGTAAATAATTAGTGTGTGTGA
Organism: Picea abies; assembly: GCA_900067695.1. Lineage (NCBI taxonomy): Eukaryota > Viridiplantae > Streptophyta > Pinopsida > Pinales > Pinaceae > Picea > Picea abies. The sequence goes on along the minus strand of CBVK0103038630.1, from coordinate 4,821 downwards.
AAATGTGAGAAAAATATAAATCTGTTTATAATATGAGGCTCCTATCAAGGGATAATCTCTCCCTGTAAACAGAAGAAGAAAAAGGTGAGAAGAAGTCTGACAAATGTATAAAATATGAAAATCTAATGAGTCCATAGGTCTTGTACCTGCTAATAGCCGATATAGAGGAAAAACTATAAACTATATAGACAATTAAAATTAATCACCACAGTATAGGTTTTACTAAATTGCGGTGTGACATTCATCAAACATATATGTGCGAAATGAAATTAAACAAGAAATCAGAGAGGAAACAAACTCATAACATAGTCTTGATGGAATCAGGAGTCTTCAGATTTCTTTGTATTAATATTCAAAAAGGAGAGTCTCTATTACAATCAACCAAAATAGGTCTAGCCTCTGTTCTCTCTTCAAAAGGTATATTTATACAAATTTCTATAGTCTAGAATCTCAATCGTTCTAGAGGTTTTCAGTTACAACAAAGGAGATTAAACGTTTCAGTTATTTATTTGGTACTGAAAACTTGTCTCTTCGCATGCTCTATGCAAATGATGTGCTTCTCCACCAGCTGAGATATCAAATTAGAAGGTTTTGCTTGATTATTGGCCTCGAAATTGTAACAATCCTTCACCAATTTTGGCAATTTTCCTTCCACCTGTTGGTCTTTGGCGCTGATAGAACATAATTTTACACTCAGTTTAATTAGCCATTTATCTATTTGGACTATGTCCATCTAGTTCATTTGTGATATTTCAACCAATTCTCTTTCTTCATTTTCCTTGATCTTGAGCAGATGCTTGGCTGTACTGATTTGGCCCAGTGTTTCAGTGTTGCCTTCATCATCGGAACCCAACCAGCTTCCATCTAGAAAACTGAAGGTTTCTTCACAAGATTTTCTTACCTCTCTAGCTTGTTGTCTACCTTTAGATATGTCATGCTCGCATTCTTTCAACAAGATGTTACCTTGGGTCTGCTCTGAGATAGAAAACCTAGAACTACTTCCTGTTTCCCTTCTCATCATGGAAATAATAGCCTCATGGAAAGCAACTCGGGCCGCCCCAGCATCTTTTTCTCTGAGAGTGAGGTTTTCCAATACCCAATCAATGAGTTGGCAGTTGTTTTGAATTGTTTCTAAGTTAGCAGGTAGACCTTGTTGAGCTGTTGACACTCTTTTTCTGATCTCTATAGCTTGGGATTGAAATATCCCAATATCGATTACTTGGCTTTTGACAAAGTCTAATTTGGCTTGTAGCTGCTCTATCAATTCTCCTTGTTGGCCTACCTGTATCTAACTTGTCTGAGCCATCAACTATGTCTATTCGAGGTCAGCTTTGAGCCACTTGATTTCCTTTTGATCAACTACTCTAGCTTGTTCCAAACTTGTATTCTCCTGATCTTTGGTAGCGGCCTCTGTTGTAGCTACTTTAGTGTCTAATGTTTTGATCAAACAATTTTTTCTCTTCAGCTGATCCTTTAGGGTCCTGACTGAATATTGGTTGGTTGTAGTGAAAGCCCCAATATTCCTGCTATTTGAGTCGCAAATTCCTCCTTTTTCATAGCTCTCCCATTAGTTGAAATTTTAAATTTCTTTGATACTATACCTGCCTCTTGGTAAAGTTCTTGTTTCACGACAACCTTTCTCTTCTTATCAAAGAAGAATTTATTCGGAGGTAGCTCTTCCATTGTTATAGGCATTAATTCTTCACCGAAAACCCAACCTGCATCTGGGACCCCTTTTGTGGATTGTAGGGGCATAACAGAAACGATGGAATTGTCGACCTGCTTAGATGATTTCCTTGGAGTAACAATCAAGGTTGGCTCGCTTGGAGGGTTGGAAGTCTCGGCTTCCTGTTTCGGGCCTCCCATTTTCTCTTTCTTGTCTTGGTGTTCTTCTTGACCGGGTGCTGAATCTTTGGAGCCTTCGACTTCCGTTTGCTACACCTCTATGGAAATTGGGTTCTCACTCCATAATACCAGGGGAAGGCAACTCCGTCAATGTTCTTGGAATTTGAAAACATCGGCCCTCTCTTTGGGCGATAGGGCTTGTATCCGATCAAAAACCTCAACATAAGATCTTGCACCTTGGAAAATGCCATGATGAGACAAATTCTCGTGCTAAAATATTTTAAGACCACAACTAGCCAAGTGATTACTGACGACCCTGTGTGGATCGTGTTTCTTGAATTAGATGTGAACCAATTTAATATCTTCCAAGGCTACTGCCTCAACCTTTGTATGCCCGAAATCTAATAAAGAATAGGCAGTTAAATGAATGGGTAAAGGTGGCCATACCTTCTTTGAAAACCCTTTAAGCTCTTTTCTTATACCACCAATCATGGTTTACCTGATGATCTCGCGACAAGCCAGCCTATTAGGTATAAATAATGGTAGAGCATGTGGGGGGACAGAAGCGCCAAAAACCCTGATGTATGAAAATTCTTCCTCCACGTACCAGTCGGCCACACTGCTCAAATTGACCGCGATGCTATTTGAGATCCTGGGTGGTGGATTACCGAAGATGGTGAAATGCATCAGTACCATTACCCAATTGAATATTTCATATGTGAAATCTGAAGCCTTGTCCTCCCAAAGCTTTGAATGGTAGACGTGGATAGGCTCAACATCCGATGGAGCCCAGCTCCAGATCATTAAGGGAAAAGGCATCATGAAACACATGACATCCATGATGTATGCGGACATAAAGAATGAAGTGGCCTTCCTGCTCACCCTCTACATCCGATATTCTATAATCCGATTGGTCAGACTATCTGACAATAGTTTGTCCCAGTCGAAGGAACAACCTTCCATGACTGTATGCATCAGAGGCACCCATGGGAGGAAAAAATGTGTGGTGTCTTCCCTCCCATACAATCTACAGGTCATCATTGCTATGTATTTGAATTGTGGTTCCAAAGAATATATGGAATAAATTTTGTTGCTGCAAGATACCAGATATAATAAATATGCAAAACATAAATAAAATTCTAGAAATGGTAGAATAACAGTAATATATCCAACAAAATCTTCACAATAACACATAAATGATATAAGAACAACAACAAAAATAACACATTGATTCATAAAGCAATGTTCACAGGCCTCTTCGAGGGGGCAACCTCCAATTGAGCAGTGCTTTGTTACAATAATCTCCAAGCTAGGATTTTCATACCCTCGACCCTTATTTATACTAAATATGTCTATCAAGAGAAGCATCTAGAGGAAGATCCTTCTAGAAGCAGAAGCTTCTATAAGGTCTTCTTACATCCGCCTTATTCTATTTTATTGAAAGGCCTTATTAATATTGCCTTTTATTACATCCTAATATGTTAATCTACCTATGTGCGGGTTAGGAGCCTAACATGTCCGCCCCCTTAAAAACAACCTTGTCCTCAAGGCTTGAGATGAGGAAACTGCTGCAGAATGGTAGCTGGTTCCCAAGTGGCATCTACTGGATTTGTATCTTTCCACTGGAATAGCACTTCCTTGATGGTTCTTTGATGAAGGAGACACTCATGCTGGTCCAAAACTGCTTCTGGCTATATCCAAATGGATCCTTCTTCAGCTAACTCGAGAAGGTTGGTTTGAATTTGGCACCTAGTTCCAATCACTTTCTTTAAGCATGAAACATGGAAAATTGGATGTAGCTTCGACTGACTGGGCAGAGCTAACTGACATGCGACTTGTCCGACATGCTTGAGAACTATATGAGGATCATAAAATTTTGGTGCTAGCTTCTGATAGTGCTCGGCCCTAAGGGAAGTTTGCTTGTATGGTTGCAGTCGCAGAAACACCTTATCCCCTTCAAAAAATTGACGTTCAGAACGACCTTGATCTGCTTGTTGCTTCATGCGATTTTGTGCCATGACTAAGTTATCTTTAAGGGTACAAAGAATATCCTTTTGAACCATAAGTGTTTTGTCAATTGCCTGGACCTTCGAGGTACCCAGTAAGTATGAGAGAACTAAAGGTGGATTCTGTCCATATACTGCTTCAAAAGGAGTCATGCGAGTATTTGTATGGTAGGAAGTGTTGTACCACCAATCAGCTAGGGGTAGCCATTGAGCCCACTGATGTTGTTTTTCAGAAGCAAAACACCTCAGATATGTTTCCAAACACTTGTGGACAACTTTCGTTTGACCATCAGTTTGGGGATGATAAGTTGTGTTGAGATGCAATTGGGTGCCCTGGAGCTTAAATAGTTATTGCCAAAAATTGCTTTTGAAAGTTGGGTCACGATCAGAAACAATAGAGTGCGGCATGCCATGAAGCTTGAAGACCTGATCCATGAAACGTTGAGCCACCGTGAATGCAGTAAATGGGTGTTGAAGAGCATAGAAATGAGAATACTTGGAAAGGTGATCCACAACTACCATTATGACTGATTTATTCCCTGATTTAGGTAAGCTGGTAATAAAGTCCATAGAGATATCCTTCCAAATAGTCGGTGGAATTGGAAGCGGTTGTAGTGTTCCTGGAGATTTGACTATTTCTCCCTTGTTGCATTGACACACCTCACATTCAACTACAAAATTATGGATGTCCTGTTTCATACCATCCCAGAAAAAAGAACGTTTGACTCTGTCATATGTTTTGGTGAACCCTGAGTGCCCCGCTGTGGGTGTAGCATGATGCTCAGAAAGTATTGTGGATTTAATCTTTGATTGTTTACTTAAATACAAATGGCCTTTCTATCAAAGCTCATCTTGGAGCCAAGAGTACCCTGGGGGATCTGGAGCCTTGCTCTGCAATTGCTGGATCAGATGCTAACTTTTGGGATCTTGAAGCCATTCCTGGTGCACAGCTTGGAGCCAATCGGGTACA
>CBVK0103038628.1:0-12403 GCA_900067695.1 Picea abies | reverse complement strand
GAGAATCTGCAAAAGAATCAATTGTAACATGCCATTCCTGGACAGGGATTATTAGTAAAAGAAATTTAATATAATACTAAAGAAATTAAATTCAGAAAAATTAGCTGCAATGAGGGGCAGGAGGCTCCTCTAAAAAGAGATAATGTGAATCTACCAAACATGTGACCTTAAAATCTTCTTTGGAAATGGGGCGCTGGTACAGACGGAGCCAATGACCATTCATTAATAATGGTGTTTTAGAGTCATCAATTGTGAGGAGCCTTACTGTTCCATTGGGGAAAACAGTGTCCACTTCCTAAGGTCCTAGCCATCTTGTATGTAGTTTCCCTTGAAATTCTTTAAACTGAGAATCATACAGTAAAGCCCAATTACCTTTTTGGAATTGCTTGTGCTTGATGATAAATTACCTTTTATCATGCCATTTTGTTCTTTGTTGTTGAATCATAGTTGTCTGATGAATGGCATCTAGTTTTTTTTCATCCAATTCATTAAGCTATTGCAACTTGGTTGTTTGTGCATCAGTCAAATCAAGGTTAACAACTAAAGAAGTCCTTAAAGTTTTGATTTCAAATTCCACAGGAAAGACAACACTTTTTCCATAAACTAATTCATAGGGGGGTAATCCTGTAGTATTTCTCCAGGTAGTTCTGTAAGCCCATAATGCTTCAGGGAGCCTTTGAGACCAATCCTTTCTGTTTTCCTTCACTATTTTTGTGAGAATGGCTTCTATTACTTTATTTGTGCTTTCCACCTGTCCATTGGATTGGGGGTGGTATGGTGTAGTCATTCTATGATGAATATGATATTTTTGAAAGATGGATTTAAAACCATGAGAAGTGAAAGGAGGTCCTCCATCTGTGACTAATTCTCTAGGTACTCCAAATCTGATAAAGATATCTTCAAATAAAAAATCTAGAACAAATTCTTCAGTAGCTCTATGGAGTGCTTTAGCCTCCACCCATTTGGTCATATAATATGTGCAAACCACTATATAAACTTTTTGATTGGATGGAGGATTATTGGGTCCTACAAAGTTTAAGGGCCATATTTCAAATGGTTTGAGTACTACCTGGGGATTTAATGGCATTTCATCTCTATGATTAGGTTGACCCATTCTTTGACAACTATCATAGACCCGAACATATTTCTTTGCATCTTTAAAAAGTGAGGGCCAATAATAACCCATCCTGAGAATTTTATGTGTTGTTCTCTTATCAGCAAAATGCCCTCCACAAGGGCCATCATGACAAACTTTTATTAAATCATAAACCTCATCTTCTCTAATGCATCTTCGAACTTCTTGATCAAGTCCTATGTGGAAAAGACACCCACTTATCCAGCTATACCAAGCACTTTGTTGAATGATTCTTCTTTTCTCTCGGTGGGATAGGTGTGGTGGTAACTTCCCTGCAACCAAATAGTTAGCAATGTCTGCATACCATGGTGAGTGAGAAGATACTGCAAATAGATATTCATCAGGAAAGGAATCATCTACTGGATTATTATCATCAGGTGTTAACCGAGAAGGGAAATCATCAACTACATTTTCTTTTCCTGGTCTATCTACAATTGTAATATCAAATTCTTGTAATAATAGTAACCATCTATTGACTCAAGCATTTGTGACAGATTTGTTCACTAAATATTTGATAGCTGAGTGATCAATATGGACAAGAGTAGAGTAGTCAATGATGTAATGTCAAAATTTATTAATAGCATAGATAACTACTAATCATTCATTTTCGGTAACTGTATAGTTAAGTTCAGCACGAGTCATATTCTTTCTAATGAAGTAAATAGCATAAGGGAGATGATTTTCTTCTTGTCCCAAGACAACTCCTATTGAAGTATCTGAAGCATCAGAGGATATATGAAAGTGAAGTGTCCAATCAGGTCCTCTTAGAATAGGGGTTGTAGATAATTGATGTTTGAGTGTATTAAATGCTTCCTGGAAAGGATTAGTCCACTTGAATTCAACATTTTTCATAAGTAACACAAACAGAGGAGAAGTTGTTTTGGAAAAAAAATTGATAAATCTTCTATAGTATCCAGCAGTTCCTAGGAAACTTCTCACCTTTTTTTGGGTTTTGGGAATATGAATGTTTTTAATGACCCGTATCTTGGATGGATCCACCTGGATTCCTTGAGATGAAATAAAATGTCCAAGCACTACTCCTTCACTCATAATCATATGACATTTTTCTATGCTTAAGGAGAGGTGGGATTGTATACATCATTTAAGTACTTTCTCAAGGTTTTTTAGTGCTTCCTCAAAAGAGACACCATAAGGGGTAAAATCATCCATAAAAATTTCCATAGAGTCATTAATCATATCAGAAAAGATTCCTATAACTACTCTTTGAAAGGTTGTTGGTGCATTACATAGTCCAAATGGGAGGACTCTATAAGAAAAAGTTCCCCATGGGCTAGTAAAAGTGGTCTTATCTTGCTCTTGGGGTGCAATTTTGATCTGATTATACCCACTAAAACCATCTAAAAAGAAGAAAAATTTCTTCCCTGACAAACTATATAACACCTGATCAATGAATGGTAACGGGAAGTGATCTTTTTGAGTGGCTTTATTTAAGGCTCTATAGTCTACACATACTCTCCATTTTCCATTTTTCTTAGGAACTATTACCAATGGGGAAACCCATTTGATGTCCGCTATAGGATATATAAACCCTGCTTTAAGCAATTTTTGAAGTTCCTCCTTAAGAATTTCTCTTAAATTAGGGTTCATTCGTTGTTGAGATTGGCAGATCGATCGACAGTCTTTCTTGATATAGATACAATGAGTACATAATTTAGGAGAGATTCCTTTCATATCTGTATAGTACCATGTGAATGCTTCCTTATGTTCAAGAAGTAACTTCATTAATTGTTGTGTTTCAGCATCTGTCAGGTTGGGGTTTATGTTTAGTGTTTTGCCAGGTTTAATTTCTTTTGGTATACTTTTAGAAGAGATGGTGGCTGATGTTTGAGGTGGGTTTTTAGAGTTAAGGTTTTCCTGGTTATCTAAATCCAAAAGTGCAGTTAGTTGGTTATGAGTTTATGGAGTCATGGAGGAAGGTTCACAAATAAAATTATTAATTACTTCATCCTCAGTGGCATCTTTAAGGCTTAAGGCTTGTCCGATAGTCAAGATAGGTTGAGTAGTTTGATCATCAAAGTCCACCCATAAAGAATTTTCATTATTAATCAAGGGTGTAGTGTGAGGGTAGAGGGTAATCTATTTAGTCTCATATCCATTGGAAATTGTCATTGAACCAGATCTACAACTGATAAAAGCATCTGTTGTTGCTAGCCAAGGCCTGCCCAAAATTAGAGGGTGGCCCCCCAACTTTGTTTTAGGTTGTAATACCACAAAGTTAGCTGGATAATTCTATGGTTCAACTGAGATGATTAGGTATTCAATGACTCCTTCCAGTTTGATTGTAGAATGGTCAACTAATTCTAGAATGGTTGGGGTATCTCTGATTTCATTCTTTAGTTGTAACATTTGTGAGGTTTCAAGAGTCATAATATTGATAACAGTGCCTAAGTCTAGAAGGACTCGAGGAATTATTGTTTTTCCAATTTGCACTGAGATAGTAGGATGGTCGGGATCACCATATTTAACTGGGGGAACTTTACTCGACATTAGTTTATACAAATCACCCATGACATGAACTATGAGGGGATATTTAGTTTTCCTACTAGGTTTCTTAATAGAAATGTCTCGCATAGTTCTGGCATAAATTGGTACATCTCTTAGTGCTTGTAATAGTGGAATTTTGACATAAAGATTTTGTAATTACCATAGAATATTGAAATCATGTGGCTCAGGAATTTTAGTCAAAGCTAAATGCTCAGGGAATGGTGGTTTTGTTGTTTCAGCAGCAGTGTTTGAGGATGATTGTACCTCTTCAGGTACATTATGATTTTTTATTTCTTCTTTATTGGAATTAGAAGAGGTAACATCATCAATGATAGGTTCTACTATTTTCCCATATCATAAATGAATATCATTACATTACGCAGGGAAAAGAGAAAGTATATGTTGGTTTTGAATATCAATGCACTAAACAACCTTATTATTGGGGTTAGGGTTAGGTTGTACAGGTAGTAGGAGACTCATCATTTTATTGTTCGGTGGAGTACCTGATGGTAAAGAGAGTGGTTGAAGAAACTGTGATTGAGGTAATTGATTTGGGAACGAGTGTTGTTGACTTCTCCAATATTGATTCCATTGGTTAAGGTAAGGTTGTTTTCATGGAGGCCAAGAAGTACACATTGCCGGATCTACAAAGGGAGCGTTAGTTTGTTGCATGGGTGGGTAATTCATTTGATTGAGGGGTGTGTATTGCATTTGATTATAGGGAGGGTAATTTTCTTGATTAAAAGATGGATAGTTATTCCAATGATTAGAAAATGTAAATGGCATATTAGGATTCATACCTTGTCCTCACGGCTACCATTGCCCTCTCTTTGTCAACAGATAGACAACTTCAACTTCTTCATTAGTTAGTTGTAATGCTACCTTGATTCCTGGTAAAGAATGGGATTATTGAGTTTCATGATCCTTATCAAAAATGGTGTAGATTGGCTTTTTTTCCAATGGTCATTCCCTTCATGGGTGCTTATCTCTACATTTGGAACAAAAGATGGACAGAGCTGCTTCTGCTTCGGCTTGTTTCTTTTGAATCTGCAAGGTATCAATTTGTGAAGCAAAAGAGCTTAGCATTTCAGTTTTAAAACCCTGAAGTAAATTACCTATTTTGGCTCTTGTTTCTCCTCCACTGACTGATTTTTGAACTCTTGAAAATGTGGTATCCCTGCTGTTTGATCTATTCCTTGAAGCTCCTCTTGAACATCTTTTACGTAGGTTAATAATTTCATCATATGATTCTTTAGATATGTCCCCTTTTCCAAACATATTCAGCATATCTACATGGTCATCCCTTACTCCTTTTAGTAATATTATTTTAAGAATATCTTTACTTACATCGGGGTGACTGGATCTTTGTATATTAAACTGTAGCCTTTCCACAAAGTCCTCCAAATTTTCATCCTCTTTCTGTATCATCTTGAATAGTTCCTCCCTTTTTTCTCTTCTTCGACAATAGTATTGGTATTTATGCAAAAAATTTTGTTTCATCTAATCCCATGTTGTGATTACATGACCTCCAAGACTCATGAACCATCTTAATGCATTCCCTTTCAATCTTGTTGGAAATAGCTTCAATTTTTTAGCATTGGAAATGTATTCATAACTTCTGCATAATATGTCAAACTCGAAAAGGAATTCATCGGGATTTTCTGAAGATAAACCATGAAAGTTAGGTAAAGTTGAGAGTGGAATATTCTTCATGGGAGCTACTCCTCTAGGAAGATCACCAATAGGAAATCCTAAGGTGGAAAAAGAGTTTTCATCATTTACCTCTCCTTTAGGACCTGCCTATTCTTCATGATGTAGTTCTTCATTATACTTATCCATGGTTTCTTCTGTTTCTTCCCCCACTACACTTGCTCAATCCTCAATGTTTTCTGCTAGTTTCCCAACTGTCTCAGGACTCCAAATTTCTTTCCCCATTTCAAAGTTTGCTTGAAAAAAAGGTTGAGATTTTGGTTTTCGAGAGCTTGGTCGCTGAGGAGCAACAGATTCAGATTTTGATATAATCTCATGAATAAAAGTCTTTATTCCTCCCCTTCCTCTTCCCCTGCCACCTGTAGGGTCAGTTTCTTTGGGGTCTCCATGTCCTCTCATGAAATCTTTATATCTGAAAGAACATAAGTTCTTTTGAAATCTATAATTGCTTTCCCCGACAATGGCGCCAAAATGTTTGTCACTGTAATTGCTTATTAACTAAACAATCAAGTGTTACATAAATTGTCAACCCAAGGAAGTTTGTTTATTTCAAAGGAAATCACACACTATATATGCTCAATCTCAAAAGAAATCTAGAGTTGTAGTAAAAGTACACTAATCACACCTTGCCTTGAACAGACTGAAGTTCTACTTTGAATTACAGGAAAACAATCTATCTATTGCAGAGTTTGAGATTTAAGGAAATAATTATTAGAAGAATCCTGGATTACATTAAGAAACAACAACCTAGGAAAATAAATCTTTCAGGATACTGCAAGGAAGACTAACTATTCTGTAATGGAGAACAGGACCTTATTCCCCAAAGCAGGAATCTTCAGCACCCATCTCTGACTATCACACTTTCATGAACTCATTACTAATCAAAATGATTGACAAGTATTGAAGGCTAACTATCTTGTAACGGAGAACAAGACCCTATTCCCCAAGCAGGAATATTCATCACCTGTCTCTGATTATCACACTTTCATAAATTCATCAAGAAGAATTACCAATCAGAATGATTAACAGTTACCCAGGAATGAATTGTATGAAAACAATGTAACAATCAGTAAAGCAGAGTTTCAGCAAAGCAGAGTTCAGTAAAGTAGAGTTTCAGCAAAACAGAGTTTAAACAAGGCGTGAACAAAAATAATACTAACACACTACAGAACTAATGGGTGAATCTTGTCTCAATACAATTGATCATCAAATTACATGTGCACATACGAATCCTATTCTTAGTTAGATCTAATCTTCTATGTTGGAATATGATATTCTGATCTCCCCTAGCAAAATGCTATTACAATAGTTGGAATGGTGCTGGTTTGAGGTGTAGCTATTGTGGTCGGTGTAACAGCTTCTTTATTTATCTTCTTGTTACTATTGTTGTATATTGTTTCAGCATCGCAAATCAAAGACTATTTGAGCAATGGGATTTGTGTTCTAGTTGTTTCAACAATGTGATCTCAAGAAGCAGCGATGGTTGGTGCTGGCTTAAGGTGCGACTGTTGTAGCCAGTGTAACAACTCCTTCTTGTTACTACTGTGTGAATTGTTGTTCCAACATCGCAGATCAGAGACTATTTCAGCAATGGGATTTGCGTGTTTTGACTGTTTCAACAATGGGTCTTCAAGCAGCAACAATAATCTGCAGTTCAAACTATTTCAGCAACTATATGCTTTTGATCGATGGCTAAGTATGAGAGTAATGTAAAATTACATGTAAAACAAAGTAAACATATAGTAAAGAGAAGAAACGTTATATAGCTTTGGAAAGATAGGTTAAGGTGATAATGTAATCTTAAATGTGAGTGGGAAAAGGATGTAATGATAGCAAAAAATATTAACAAAAAGGTACATTATAGGGTCCTAACACTCTGATAGACTAACTCCTGTCAGTTCTTCAGATGGTCCTATTCTAGCCTCCTCCAACTGCAACTTGTTCTGTCATGTATCTCCTGAAATGGCTATCTCATGGAGTCCAACTTTGCAAATCCTCTAACCTCTTCAACTCCATCTCCCACTAAGTGAGTGAATCAAATGGGTGCTCCTCTTCTATTGGGACAGACTTCAGTATGTTCTCCTTCTCCTCCGTGATAGTTTCAGCTTGTTGTCCTTTCGTTGCATCTACAAAACCCATGCTAGCCTCTCCTCGGCTGCTTGGTAGGAATATTTGGATTCCCCCAATGAATAGAAAATTCCTCTGATCCTTCTCATTTGTGATGGAAGTTTTCAACTTGTAATCATCTTCGTTCATGTGACTTGTAGTTCTACGTGCATCCTCATATGGATGAGGCCTTTATTCCTCATCTCCATTTGTCAACACCCCCTGCTAACATGAACTCTCAGCTAAGCTCATCTCTTCTCCCTTACCCATTTGGAAATTACAAATTTCTCCTATTCCCTCTTAGAAGTGTACGATATCAATTTATCCCTTCTCATTTCCCACTTGGAAACCTATGAGACCCCTCCCAGATATATTTCCCTATCCATTGAGGTTTTCATCATACCTCAACCACCTCTTTAATGCATGTTTCTACCTCTTGGACAACAACTTCCGAACACGCCACTTGGATGTACTTTTAAAAGGACACTCATACCTCCAACATACCTTTTCCTCCTGCCACACCTTAAATGATATTTTCTCCATCTCTTCTTCGATTGCACCAAGCTTCTAGTTCATATCCACTTTGATTTTCTACGATAAATCTCCTCCTTGACCATGTTTATGACCTCTAGCGGCCATCTTTCTTCACCTACATCCTACTTGGTTTTTTTCCATCTCCTGCACACCTTGCAACAATTTCCACAAAGTATTTCACTTTGTCTTCCTTCACCTGCTGTCTATGAGTGGATCTAAGCTTTGGATCTCCTTTTGTCCACTCTCCACTACCTGAAAAAAAATTCAGACTCTGATACCACTCTAGTGCAGACCCCCTTCTTCTCTCCTTCGAGGCTGATCAACCTCCAAGTCTAGGATCATTCAAACACCTGAGTCAAATTGACTCTTCGGCTCCTTGCTGGAACCCAATATACTTTACCACAAGTCCTTCTTTCTCCAAAGTATGGGTCCTCTTAACCCCATGGCTCTCTTCTTGGTCCTTTGAAGAAATCTTGTAGTGGCACTCATTCTCCATGCTAGGCCCTTTCTATCATGTGACCTCGGGCTGTGTTCTCGGGATAAACCACAAAAAGTTCTTTTGGATTTAGGCTTTATCTTATCCCACGAAAAACAACTCCTATGTTCCTGAACTCTGAATCGGTGAACTCAAACTACACGAGGATCAATGGTACCCATCCCTCCATCAAATTGAAGACTATGATCTATTCGAACTCTAGACTTTGGGAGTCTCTCTCTATCCTACTCAGATATATCCTAGAGTGCTACTCCTTTAAAATGTGTGGATCACTTCCATGAATCCCTTCGACATCCAATGGTCTAGATTCAAACCTATCTTCAAGACTTCACAAAGATTTACATCCAATGGTCTAGATTCAAACCTATCTTCAAGACTTCACAAAGATTTGTGTTTTCTCTTGGCAAACCTCCCAAAGTTCCAACTCCTGGATCTCCTGATCTCTTGCCACCTATTTCCTCCTGATGATGGATGATTTCATGGTCTTCGGGACTTCGACAAGTCCTCGACCCTCTTTCACACTTATCACAATTTATGCCCGAGATTTAGAATTTTCTTAGCCTTTCCTTTATTCTCCTTGTAGATTTATGTACTCGTCCTTCCAATATTTTGATCGGCTTGAAACCTTCAAGGTTCTTAGTTGTCCCGGGTCCTTCTGCGGACATTTTAGTGCCCTCCTTGAAACATAATTCCCTTCCTCCCAATATTGTAAGGTGAACTTATTCTATTCTTGGCACACACCTTACGCTCATTTAAGCCTTCTAATAGCTTCTCCTTGAGCCCTTCCATAAGTCTTAGTGCCCTCCTTGAAACATTATTCCCTTCCTCCCAATATTGTAAGGTGAACTTATTCTATGCTTGGCACACACCTTACACTCATTTAAGCCTTCTAATAGCTTCTCCTTGAGCCCTTCCATAAGTCTTAAGAAACCTCCTTTCCTTGCTCATTGCACTCTTGCAAATTCCTCCTTCCTTAGAGTGTTCATCAACTATGGGGTTCTCTCTACACTTCCAACACTCATGAATGTGTTTCTCATGTGTGCTCTCACACTTGCTCGATGCCCTCCTGGAAGAGTCTTATAGAGTGTTCAGTAACTCTGCGCTACTCTTCCCCCCACACAACCTTTCTTTCCAAGTTATTCAATAACCTTGAAATTCCCTTCTAAGTCTGTGAATTATCTTCGTGTGCCCTCCTGGTAGCTTCTCTTCTAACTCAAATGATTTCATACATGCACTCCTTGTGTTGTCTCATAGAGTTTCCACCCTTTGTCGTGCACTCCTTGCACTTGGCCTAGAGAACCAGAACTAATCCAACACACTCACAGATAGAAGATTATAATTATATCCTTGCAGATGATTTCTAACATACATATATAGTACAAATGCATATGAATTACATTCACAACTAAACATCCATTATACATAAATTGACAAACAAGAAAATTTGTTCTTTTTCTATTAATGGTGGAATGTCCATTACGATATGTGAGATTGGACTGGGATTGAGTGGAATGTCTATGCTATCTCTCTACTCCGCTAGTAATATTACAAGAGTTTATACAAGAGGGGCTCATTATAATTATATCCTTGCAGATGATTTCTAACATACATATATAGTACAAATGCATATGAATTACATTCACAACTAAACATCCATTATACATAAATTGACAAACAAGAAAATCTGTTCTTTTTCTATTAATGGTGGAATGTCCATTACGATATGTGAGATTGGACTGGGATTGAGTGGAATGTCTATGCTATCTCTCTACTCCGCTAGTAATATTACAAGAGTTTATACAAGAGGGGCTCGATGAAATTCCCTCCAAGCTAAGCTAATGGTGTCTAATCACCATTCAAAATGCTTGACTAATGAGGAAGATTACAATGATGGAAATATGATCTGAATTGGATGCAGATCCCTCATACCATCAACCACTTAATGGAGACCTCATCTATATCTTGTGCGAAGGAACAACTTAGCTCTATCATCCTGACAACATTAATTATCATAATCACAATTTATATTTTCAAAGGAAAAATGAGGGTGGTGCCTCTCCCTTCCTTGAATATGCACCACTCATGCTAATCAACTGGCATGTGTTGAGGTGGAGCAATGCTCCTACATCACTGAGTAATGTTCTTCAATATCTGATGAGGAATTCTATTTTGAACATTCACTATTTTCATACATGATTCTTCTGATAGAGTCATTGGTAGACTCTGATCATGTATCATTTCTTTGGTTGCCTCAATGATAGTTTTTTTTTTCCTTTCTACAAACCTATTTTTTTTAGGGTTGTAAGGAACTTTTTTTTTTTCCTTTCTACAAACCTATTTTTTTTAGGGTTGTAAGGAACTGTGAACTCCCTCTTGATCCATACTTCAATGCAACAAATGTTGAATTATTTTGAGGTGTATTCTCCTCCATTATTCATTCTTAGTACTTTGATTTTTCTTCCATTTTGGTTCTCAACAGGGACTTTGAATTCTTGAAATTTTCTAAGGACTCCATCCTTGTTCTTCAGAAACTAAATCCAAGTTTTTTAGGAGTGATCATCTATGAAGAGTACATAGTATAATTACCCATTCATATATGCAACAGTCATTGGCCCACACACATCTGAATGTATCTAGTCCAAGATTTCCTTGGATCTATTCTCACTCTTGAGAAGAATCCTTTAACATTTTTTCTAGGAGAAAAACCTCTACAAACACCATTATGTTGAATCTGTATTTTTGGTAGACTTGTTATCATTTTCCCTAGAGCTATGAGATCTCTATAATGAATGTGAGAAATTCATCTATGCCATATCTCACTCAATTTGATAGTGTCATTTAGCAGGGCCTAGACTGGTTTGATGGTTAATCTGTACAAGTTGTTTTCTCGAACACTAATTACCTTGCCATAATTTATATGAGATTCTTTTTTCCATTCAAGAAATATTCCTTCTGAGAAATTAACCTTGTAGCCTTTGTCTTCCAAGGCATAAATACAGACAAGGCTCCTCTTCATTCTAGGTACATATACTGCTTCTTTTAATTGAAGTTGCATATCTGAATCTAGTTGGAAGGTAGAAGTTCCAACCCCTCTCACATTATATCTGACATTATATCCAAGGAAAACATGTATATGTGTCTCTTTCTCAAAAAAAATTATTTGGTGATCTCTAAGACTGGTCATGTGCCTGGAGGCACCATTGTCAATTAACCAAGTATTATCAATGGTAGGGACCATACCTGAGAGTGTTGATATGTTGATGCCTTCATCTCCTTGAGGTATTTTCTTCCTGGAACTGATTTTTCTTCAGCCATCAAGCTTGTCTCCCATCATGATTTTGATCATTCTGATTTTGGATTCTTTAGAAACCCTTGTCAACTAGGGTAGAAAACCTAATGGATAGGCTAGGCTAGCACTTTTAGGTTTTCTTGGATTTATGACTGCCAACAATAATCCTTTGAAGGATAAAAATATCACACATGAGATGAATATCTCCTTCAAAGAGTTGGAAAAACCCAATTCTAAAATTTTCTGTAGAAATTAGTGAAACCCTAGAAACCCTAGGGCTAAAGAGTCAAAATGCTTGAAATTGAAATTTGAGACTTTTTGGAGGTGCACTGAAGGAGGTCATACACACCTATTCTCTTTTTATCCCCAAATTCCAAGTGTCAAGTGCTGAAAACCCCCATAAAGGTAGGTCGTACAGAATATCTGGAAACCCTAGGAGGGTCATATGGTTTTTTTAGGAGAGAGAGGATGTATTAAAGTTGTTTTTGCAATGTTTTCTTCAATATCTATGCTCAAATACCATGTTTATTTTTCAAAATGCAATTTTTAAGCATGAATTTCATTCCATTTTAGCATTTAACTTAAACCATAAACAATTTTGTTGCAACAACCAAGATCACAAGAAGAA
>CBVK0103038623.1:0-10020 GCA_900067695.1 Picea abies | reverse complement strand
AATATCGCCAAATATTTATAGTTGGCATATGAAGGATTAGTAAGATTCGCCAAGGTTTCTACATTTTAAAATAAATTTCCATCCTTAAAATCATCCCTGATGCTCTAGGTGATGAAGATATCAATAAAACATTCTAGATTGATGAGGTTTGGATCTATTATCGATTTAGATATGTTTATTGAGTACAACACCCTTGTATTTTTACATTCTTTTATATTTGTATTTGCATTACCCTAGACTAGGGGTAACTAAGAAAATGATGTCTCATGTCCCTCATTTTTAAGACATGGAGTGTTGAGAGATAGATGATAAGAATATCTAGATTTTAACTTTCTCATCCTTGATGAATCCAATATACCTCAACATCTCTAAGAATTTCTTCTCATATTCTTCCATAGTCAGGTTCCCTATCTTGAGTGAAAGTAAATATTGCATATTATTGTCATAATAATTCTTTAAGAGGTATTTATATTGGAAATACCTTTTAAATTTATTACAAGGGACCTTATTTTCATTAATATTCTTGACTTTCTTTAATTGGTCACACCAAATAGAAGCTTTCCCTTCAATATGGTAGATGGAGATCCTTTATTCCAAATTAGATGAATAATTATGCAAATATAAATAATTTCCAATTACAAGTAACTAGGAATAATCCTCTTCTCCCTGAGTATTCTCTCCATCAAAATTCTATGGATTTAACTTCCTAAACTCCCCCTGCAAACTATTTAATTCATTCCTTCTCCTCTTGTTCCTAACATGAGGCATTTATAGACTATTCTATGACATTGTAGGTGAATATATATTCTTCACTGAATGAATGGGTGAATGGTGAAATCGATGAGTTCTACTATCACTTATTAAGTTCCTAGATCTTTTGTAGTTATCCCTTATTTCATGTGTTCTACCTTCTTCCTCATGTCTTAGACCCAATTCAACCTTAATTTTCCTTTGCAATTGGTTCAAAATATGTAGCAGATGAGTTTTTATACAATTATATTCCTCTTGATGTTTTATTATTATCTCATTTTCATTGCTATAGATCTATACTTCCATCCTCATACCCTTCATGGTCTCCACCAGCTCTACTATCTCCACTTAGCTTCTATGGACATTGGATTTTGTTTCTTAGTTTCCTAGGATAATGTTCAAACCCCTCACTTATTCCTCATGGATTTGGGTTCCCTGAGAATCCTCCATGTTCTTCGTATTCAAGCTACACTGGATATATTATGAAAGTAATATTAACTTTGCAAACAATATGCATACAAGTAATTCTATTAGACAATATGTGTATGGTAAAATTTTCATTAACCAAACATAATCATTTATAAATCATATTTCCAATGACTATACTCTTATATCATTATAATTTTTGAGATGAAAGTTATGGTTCTTTGAAATCAACTAATTGTTTCCTATTTTTTTATACTTTTCACTGGTGTAATTAAAATCAAAGGCCAACTTCTGCCACATGTAGAAGAAAATATGTTAGAAAATAGAAAAAAAAATTGTATCAAGGACTAATATTAATGGTGATATTTAGTACACATAAACTATCATATTTCTAATTTGATGTTCTAGTCAAATTTGACATCAATATGGAATAGTCAACTTTGTCCCCTTTACACTTTTTCTAGACAAAACTTGTAGCTAAATTGGCTATCTCCCAAATGGAGAAGAATTGAAAATTATTTTCTAGTACAAAGTTGTCTAGATTAGTGAGGAGGTAGAATATCAAATTCCATAATTTTTACATATTTTTTGTCTAGGGTACCTTTTTATCCTCATAATATCTCAAAAATCCCCCAAAATTCTCTAGGAATAGGGGATTTTTTCCTTTTCTTGCATCCACATTCCAACCCCCTTGGAATTTGACCAAATGATCCACTTGGTATTTCCATATTTTCTTCCCAAAATCACTACAAAATTTCATTAATCAGTGGGCCTCTATCGAGGAGTACCATCATGTTCTTAAAAATGAATAATTTACCATTTCCATAAATCTAGAGAAGAATTGGCCAATTCCCCCCACTCGCACTTCTATAGTCCTCTTCATTGTTGACATACCCATGAATTTCATATGAATCTAATATGTTCCACTCCTATTATATCCAAGACAATATTTTGGATCCAAAATTGTTTTCTTTTAATGAACCTTATCTATGTGAGCATGGTTCTCCTCTTGATTTATGAATAAAATGGATGACCTAATCCATCATATTAACCCTTAGACATATTCTCCATTGAACCATCCTTTGAATAATTGTACTTGTTGGAGGGTTGAGTTGATTGGGCCAAGACATTGGCTAAGGAATTATGTCAAACACTATAATGTGTAAGTAAATTATGGATACAAGTAAAATAATAAACATATTTAGTTTACCATTTGATCAGGTTGATCAATGTTTTATTTCAGTTTACTATATGCATGAATCAACTAAGTATTCAAGCTAATTGACCATCATTTGGGTAAACCATAGCTATACATTAATCAACTACGAAGATAAGTTATATGATCAATCGAGTTGGTCAACTATTAGGTTAGGAAGACCAAAGAAACATATTTGTCGACTACAAAAATAAGTCAACTAGGTATTCGAACTGGTCGACTATTGGGTCAGTCGACCAAAGAAACATGTTAGCCTACTACAAAAGTAATCCAATTAGGTATTTGAGTTATTCAATTGTTGGGTTAGGTCTACTAAAGAAACATGTTAGTCAACTACAATGACAAGTCGACTAATTAGTTAAATTGGTGGATTGATGCAATAAATAATTTTTCCTACCTTAATCACTTTCTCCACATGTTTCCCACAAAAGCTAGGATTATTTGGCTTAAGTTCACCCAATTTCATGCAAGAGATTTTACCAAATAGCATATAGTCATACTCAAATTCTATCTCTACACTTTTCAACTTCTAGTTCCTTTCCCATGTAGGTCCAATATTGAAACCTTTACTCCAATACCAATTTTTAACATACATAGCTCCATGTCAAGCCACATTAGTACCATTATGACTCAATGCATACTATGCTTTTTAAAATGATTTTTACCTAGCTCATACTTATATTTGATAAAAATATGTCATCTTTCTAGTTATACAAGGAGATATGTAGGAAATATGATAGGAAACTCATGCAATTCACAGGTAACAACACATAATTATAACAACATGTAATTTATTAACAATCACAACATCTTTAAGAGAAAGATAAATCTAAATAACTAAAAAGATAACATGCAAACCATAACACTTATATTATAAATAAATATCATATATTAACAGTGGATTAAGGATGTTCCTCCCAATTGTAGGATCTACTACTCTAAATCTCTTAGCAACATGCCAACCCTCAAGTTGGGTCTATGTGTCTAGAAGGACAATTGACTCATATGTCTAGCTAAAATCCCTCACATGGCCTAATACCCAACAAATCATAATATATATACTCTTACAAACTTTTTTCCCACCCACATATATTCCCTAGCCAACACCACCTCAAGTATGTAATCTCGTTCTCTACCTTGTAGTCCCTCAGGTAATTCTCACCCCCTCTAGGGATCTAGTGTAGTATATCTAAGAATCTCAATGTTTGAGGATCTACAAAATCCATCTATCTATGAAGCCTCAATCACATAAATACCATGCTCATACCTAAATGTAGTTCATATTAGATATATGTGAAAGTCATCCCCATCCTTTCCTCATGGACATAATGGTCTAATTTGATACATGTTAATGGTGAACTCCATGCATGATTGGAGAGTGAACAAATTCCAAGAAATGAACAACTGGAATTATCGTTGGATTCCCAAAACGTAGGAGAATTAGTATGCATAATCTAAACTCGCCACTTGGAACCCAAGGAACTCCACCTAGCTCCTTGGCCTCCATTCCCATAAATATTTGTCCTTTATCATACTTTGAGGTAAGTGGAAAATAAAATAATATATAAATACGACTTTGGCCCCAGTGACACTCATTATTCCCTTTTCAAATATAAATTATAATAAAATATTTTGACTTCAAAATTTGGTCAACCACTACAATATTTTAGTTGATGGTAAAGACATATGACTATATAATTGAGCTAGTCAACCTGATAATTGAGCTATTTGATCAGACAATTGAGCTAGTCGACTAGACAATTAAGCTAGTCGAATGTTATGTAAGTTTGAGCAATGGAGTAATTCAATTCTCTCTCATACATTCATATCCCCCCAATGTTTACCCCCTCTCATATCATATTCAACAATGTACTTTAAACTATAACTTTGATGCAACATATACGTAAGTTGGCCCTTCACCATACTATCTCAGTCACTAACCTATATAACATATATGTAAAATTACAATACATAGGGATTAAAACTATGGCATTACACTTGGCCTAGCCTACCTTGTCCTAGCCTATCTTATCCTAGCCTACTCTAACAAATCCTATCCCACTCTAGCCTACCTACCTTAACTTAGCCTATCCTACTTTATCTTAGTTGGGCCTATTGTAACTTACCCTAGCCTACTCTAATCTATCCATGCCTACTCTAACCGAGCATAGTCTACTCTAACCTAATATATCCTAGACTATCCTATATTAAACTATCCTATCATATCCTACCTTAACTTAGCCTAACCTATCTTAAATTAAAATAACATAGGTGATCCTACCTTGACCTAGCCTAGATTAGCCTAACATAGTATAGCCTAACCTAGTATATCATAACCTACCATAGCCTATTCTTTCATACCCTATCATAACCTAGCCTAACATAACCTATCCTAGCTTAGCATATCCCAACCTAGCATATCCTAAGCTCGCATAGCCTAAGCTACTCTATCCTAACCTATCCTAACGTAGCCTATCCTATCTTACCTTAACATAACTCACCCTATCTTAAACTAGTCTATGTTATTCTTTCCTACCTTAGCCAACTTATCCTACCCAACACTAACCTAGCCCATTCTACTCGAACAAAGCCTATCCTAGCCTACTATAGCCTAGCCTAGCCTACTATAGCCTAGCTTAGCCTACTATAGCCTAGCCTAGCCTACTCTATCCTATCATAGCCTACTCTATCTTAACCTAGCCTACTCTAGGCAAGCCTCACTTAGCCTACTCATGCTTATCCTAGCCAACTCTATCCTAGCTTAGACTAGCCTAGCTCGACCTACTCCACCCTACCCTACACTACCCTATCCTATCTTGTCCTAGCCTAGCCTAAAATAACCTAGACTAACCTATCTAACCTACCTTAAACTAGTATATCCTACTCTATCTTAACATGGCCTAACCTACTCTTTCCTACTCTACCTTAATGTAGCCTAGCCTAAACTAACCCAACCTAGCCTACTCTAGCCTAGCCTAGCCAACTCTAACCCAGATAATAGACTTTGGCCTACCCTATCTTAACTTAGCCTAGCCTACCTTAACCTAGCTTACTCTATTCTAGCCTAACCCACTCTAACCTAGCCTGGCCTAGCCTAGCCTAACCTAGTTAAAAATTTCCTAACCTATCCTATCCTAGCCTACATCAAATTACTCTACCATATGATAGCCTACACTAGTTTAACTTATCCTACCATACCTTAACCTACCCCACCATAGGTTGTCCTAGCTTAACATACCATATCTTAGACTAACCTACTCTAGCCAATCATAGCCTAGCCTAGCATATCTTAAGCTAGATTGGCCTACCTTAACCTAGCTTATCCTACCTTAACCTAACCTAGCTTAGTCTACCCTAAACTAGCCTAGTCTACTCTACCCTACCCTACCTTAATCTCGCCTAGCATAATCTAGCCTAGCTTAGCCTAATGTAACCTAGTGTAGCCTAATCTAACCTAACCTAGCCTACTCTAACCTAACCTAGCTTATTCTCTCCTACCTTAACCTACCCTAGTCTATCCTACCTTAACCTAGACTAGCCTATGCTACTTTAATCTATCCTATATTATGTTACCATAACATAACATATATTATCCTGGCATAAAATAACCTATGTTATCCTAACCTAGGATAGTCTATCCTACCTTAACCTATCCTAGCCCACTCTAGTCTACCTTAACTTAGCCTAGCCTACCTTATATTATCCTATCCTAGCCTACAATATCTTAGTGTATCCTAGGATATCATGACCTATCTTAGCTACCTTAACCTAGTCTAACCTACTTTACCTTTGCCTAGCTTAGGTTGGCCTACTCTATCCCACCCTACTCTAGCTTGTTCTAGACTATCCTAGCCTAGCCTACTCTATCATATTCTAGCCTAGCCTAGCCTACTCTACTCTAGTCTACACTACTCTAGTCTATGCTACTCTAGTCTACGCTACTCTACCCTAACCTAACCTACCCTAGCCTACCCTACCCTAGCCTACCCTAGCCTACCCTTTCCCACTCTAGCTTAGCTTGACCTACTTTAGTCTACCCTATCCTACCCTATCCTACTCTAGCCTACCCTGGCCAATTCTACCCTGCCCTAGCCTACCCTGGCCTACTCTAGCCTACCTTGGCCTACTTTAGCCTACCCTTAGCCTAGCCTATCCTACCCTTAGCCTAGCCTAGCCTAGCCTAGCCTAGCCTTTTAGTAACCTATCTTACCCTACCCTGACCTACTCTAGCTTACCTTAGCCTAGCCTGGCCTAACCTAACTTAGCCTAACCTTGCCTAGTGCGGCCTATCCTACTACTCCAACCTATCTTAGGTTGACATACCCTATCCAAAATCAAACTAATGTAGCTTAACCTGACATATTCTAACCTAGCCTAGATCAGTCTAGCCTACCCTGCCTTAACCTATCCTAACCTATCTTATCTTAGCTTACCCTACTCTATCCTAACTCAAACCAATGTAGCTTATCCTGACATACTCTATCTTAGCCTAGCTTAGTCTAGCCTACCCTACCTTAACCTATCCTAACCTAGCCTACCCTACCTTAACCTATCATAACCTAACCTATCTTATCCTACCCTAGCCTAGCCTACCATATCCTAGCCTACCTTATCTTAGCATTACCTACCTCATCCTAGCCTAACTTATCCTAACCTAGTAGACCTTAACTTAGCCTAGCTTATTCTATCCTACCCTAACTTAATCTATCCTAGCCTATTTTATCATGGCCTACCTTAACCTATCCTACCTTACCTTAACTAGCCTACCCTACCTTAACCTATCCTACCCTACCTTAAATAGCTTATCCTACCTTACCTTAACTAGCCTACCCTACCTCAATCTATCCAAACTTAACCTTCTATATCCTATCATATCCTACTCTAGCCTAACCTAGTGTAGCCTACTCTAGCGTACCCTAGCCTACTCTAGCCTAAAATATCCTAGCCTAATATAGCCTAGTCTAGCCTAATTTAGTCTATCCTATCCTAATTTGTCATATCCCATCCTACTCTACCCTATCATCCCTTAGTCTAACCTAACCTAGCCTAGCCTAACCTCACCTATCTTACATTAACCTAGCCTAGTCTACCTTAAACTAGCCTAGCCTACTTTAACCTAACCAACCTTAACCTAACATATCCTAGCCTAGCCTACTCTAGCCTACCCTTAGGCTACTCTAGCCTATGTTATCTTAACCTAGCCTATTATAACCCAACCTGACCCATTCTAACCTAACCTAGTCCAATCAAGCCTAACCTATCCCACTCAAACCTATCCTATCCTACTACATACTAGGCTAGAGTAACCTATCATATCCTAGCCTACCTTGGCTTACTCCCTAACCTAGCCTAGCCTACCATACTCTAACCTAGACTATCTTATCCTATCCTACCTTAAACTAGCTTAGCCAATCCTACTGTCACATATTCTAGCCTAACCTACCTAGCCTACCTTACTTTAACCGTGCCTAACCTACTCTAGCCTAGCCTAGGTAGCCTACCTTACCTTAACCTTTCCTAGTATACTTTATCCTAACCTATCTGACTCTATCCTAACCTATCCTACTCTAGCCTAGCCCATTCTATCCTAGCCAAGCCTACCTTAACCTTGCCTAGCCTTCCCTACCTTAATATTTCATATCCTATCTGAGTCTATCCCATCCTAGCCTACTCTCACCTATCCCATTCTAACCTAACCTATATGAATCTACCATAGCCTAGCCTACTCTAGCCTATCCTATCCTATTCTATCCTAGCCTATCCTACTCTATCCCACTCTACCTTAACCTCTCCTAGCCTACTCTAGCCTATCATATCCTATTCTAGACTAGTCTATCCTACTCTAGACTAGTCTATCCTACTCTAGACTAGCCAAGCCTACTCTAGACTATCCTAGCCTACTCTAGACTAGGATACCTTATTCTATCCTAGCCTAGCCTAGTCTAACCTATCCTATCCTACTCTAGACTAGCCTAGCCTACTCTATCCTATCCTAGCCTACTCTAGATGATCATATCCTAGTCTAACATACTCTATCCTAGTATAACCTACTCTAGACTATCATATCCTAGTATAACCTACTCTACCCTGGTCTAGCCTACTCTAGCCCATCATATCCTACTATATCCTATTATAGCTTACTCTAGCTTATCCTAGATTACTACTCTACCCTAGCCTACCTTAACTTATCTAACCTACTTTATCCTAGCTTAGCCTACTCTAGCCTACCCTAGAATACCATATCCTACCCTAGCCTACCTTATCCTACCCTACCCTAACCTAGCCTACTCTATCATATTTTACTCTAGCCTAGCGTAGCCTAGCCTACCTTAACCTAGCTTAAACTATCAAACCTTCACCTAGCCTAGCCTATCTTGGTTTAACTTAGCCTATCCCATCCTACCTTAGCCTATTGTACTCTATCCTACCTTAGCCTATTATATCCTAACTTAGACTATCCTCTTCTAACTTAGCCTAGCCTACCTTACACTAGTCTATCCTAACCTAACTGACCTCTAGCCTATCTTACTCTAGCCTAGCCTACTCTAGCCTAGCCTAGCCTACTATAGCTTAGCCTAGCCTAGCCTACCTTAACCTAGCCTAGACAATCTTACCTGAGCCTAGCCTAGCCTATCGTGGTTTAACTTAACCTATCCCATTCTACCTTAATGTATCGTATTCTATCCTACCTTAGCCTATTATATCCTAACTTAGCATATCCTATTCTAACTTAGCCTAGCCTACCTTACACTAGTCTATCCTAACCTACCTTACCCTACCTTACCATAGCCTATCCTACTGCCTTATCCTATTATATCCTAACTTATCCTATCTTATTCTAACTTAGCCTAGCCTACCTTACACTAACTTAGCCTAGCCTACCTTACCATATCCTATCCTACCACCCTAGCCTACCCTAGCATAGACTACGATATCCTAGTTTATCCTATCCTTCCTTAGCCTAGCCTAAAGTAACCCACTCTACCCTAGCCTAGTCTAGGCCTAAGCTTAATCTTGACCCACAATCTTATTCCTAAGCCTAAGCCTTTTGATGTTAAATACCAAACCCCAATCCTAAATTCTATGTGCCTAAGCCTTTTGATGTTAAATACCAAACCCCAATCCTAAATTCTATGTCCAAGCCTCAGATAATACTTCCTTACTTAAAATACAATATTCTATTGGATAAATTTCTAATATAACAATATATAGCTTTATGCAAACTCATTAATTATCATAAATAAATAAACACGTCCATTATGTCCAGCTAAATAAAAATTACATAATTTTAATAAAAGATACAAAACAATATAAATAATAACAAACATAAAGAAATATTATAAATGGAAAAAGAAAATCCACATAAAATAATTAACATAAATAAAGAATTTATTAAATAAATTAAAAGATATAAAAAATATTTAAGTTAAACATAATCCACATCACATAATAAATAAATAAAATTCCTTACTTAAAATACAATATTAAATAAATTTCTAATATAACAATATATAGCTTTATGCAAACTCATTAATTATCATAAATAAAGAAACACGTCCATTATGTCCAGCGAAATAAAAATTACATAATTTTAATAAAAGATACAAAACAATATAAATAATAACAAA